>BRDA01047489.1:0-18700 GCA_036984385.1 Crenuchus spilurus | reverse complement strand
AGATATATATATATAGATATATATGTACATCCATCAATCTGCTTACTCTGATAATCCTGGTCAGAATATGTGTTTAAGCTATAATAAAAATAAGCACCATAAACTGTGACTCTACAACACTGTACACTAATAACTAACAGCATATCTTGTAGATAGTTCTACAGTGATCATTCTACTATGTTAGATAGTTCTACTATGATAGTTCTACAATGAAAGTTCTACAATAATAGTTCTACTATGAGAGTTCTACAATTAAAGTTCTACAATAATAGTTCTACTATGATAGTTCTACAGTGATCGTTCTGCTATGAGAATTCTACAATGATAGTTCTACAATGAAAGTTTTACTATAAACATTCTACTATGAAAGTTCTACAATGAAAGTTCTACAATAATAGTTCTATGAAAGGTCTACTATGACCATTCTACTATGAAAGTTCTACAATAATAGTTCTACTATGAAAGTTCTATAATGAAAGTTCTTCAATGAACGTTCTAGTTCTACTATGACAGTTCTACGATAGTTCTACTCTAAAGATTCTACAATCAAGGTTCTACAATGATAGTTCTACCTTGAACATTGTACCATAACCATTCCACAGTGAGAGTTCTACCACAATAGTTTTATGATAGTTCTGATTTTTTCGAACATAATAATTTTATAATGAATGTTCCATGAACGTTCTACCACAATAGTTCTATGATAGCTCTACAATTATAGTTCTGTCGTAGATCTACAATGATAATTCTATACTGATAGCTCTTTGACAGTTCCGCAGTGATACTTCTGTCATGGTCATTTTGTAAAGATGGCCTCGCTGGTAAAAAGTGATGAGATTATAATCTGTAAATCATCAGTGTGAGCTGGTGAGGACAGTGTGTAAGTGGTGTAAAGCAGTAAAGCAGTGGAGGGTCTGGAGGCTGTAATGACTCACAGTTGGAGGTGAGGCAGCAGGCGCGGCTGCACTGGCTCGCGCTCTCCTCCTGATAGAGCTGCAGCAGTGAGGCTCCTCTGCGCTCGGACTCCTCTACAGCGATGTAAAGCCCGGGAAAGCGGCGGATCCAGCAGTTCTTGTAGTAGCTGGTCTGGGAGCACACAGGTTCCGCTTGTTTAAGCCAACACAGCCACAGCACGCTCCATGCGATGAACATCATTTAGACAGAGCTCCGAGAAGACAGGTCACGTTAGCGCGAGCATGGCCGAGGCGCCGGCCTGTGTGTGTGTGTATATATGTGTGTGTGTGCGCGCTACAGGTGCGGCGGGTGTGTGTGTGTGTGTGTGTGTGTGTGTGTGTGTGTGTGTGGAGGAATGGCTGATGGACCGAGGGGGTAAGATGAGCCTGAATCTGTTCTCACACTCCTCCTCCTGCACACAGTCCATCAGTGAAGATCCTCTACACACTGAACGTGTAGAGCTGTTTTCTGTACAGGAGGAACTGAACTCCAGTGTGCAGAAGCTGTGTGGAGATATGTTAGGTCATATGGAGCACTGTGGTGTATTATGGGACATTGTTAAGCCATATGGGACAGAGTGGACATGTCTGATGATACCAGTGTGTTGTGGAACAGTGAAGTTTTATGAGCTACTATTATTGGACTGCATGTTTGCTCAAATTATAGTGTGTTTGGTATTATGGGTAAGTGCGAGGTCATATGGGATAGTGTGTTGGGTAGTATGGGATTGTGTGAGGTCATATGGGAAAGTGTGTTGGGTGTTATGGGATAGTGTGGCGTCATATGGGAACCTGTGTTTGGTATTACGGGTAAGTGTTTTGAGTATTATGGGATAGTGTGAGGTCATATTAAGTGTGAGGTCATGTGGGACAGTGTGTTGGGTATTATGGGTAAGTGTGATGGGTCTTATGGGATAGTGTGAGGTCATATAGAAAAGTGTGTTCGGTATTATGGGTAAGTGTGATGGGTCATATGGGATAGTGTGAGGTCATATAGGAAAGTGTGTTCGGTATTATGGGTAAGTGTGATGCGTCATATGGGATAGTGTGAGGTCATATAGGAAAGTGTTCGGTATTATGGGTAAGTGTGATGGGTCATATGGGATAGTGTGAGATCATATAGGAAAGTGTGTTTGGTATTATGGGTAAGTGTGATGGGTCATAGGGGATAGTGTGAGGTCATATAGGAAAGTGTTTGGTATTATGGGTAAGTGTGATGGGTAATATGGGAAAGTGTGTTCGGTATTAGGGGTAAGTATGATGGGTCATATGGGACAATGTGTTGGGTGTTATGGTGGAAGTGTGAGGTCATGTGGGAATGTGTGTTGGGAATTATGGGGAAGTGTGAGGTCATATAGGAAAGTGTGTTGGGTATTATGGGGGAGTGTGTTAGATCATATGGGAGAGTGTTTGGTATTATAGGGCAGTGTGATGGGTCATATGGGATAGTGTATTGGGTATTATGGGGAAGTGTGAGGTCATATGGGATAGTGCTTGGTATTAAAGGGAAGTGTGTTAGGTCACATGGGATAATGTACTTGGTATTATGGGAAAGTGTGAGGTCATATGGGATAATGTGTTGGGCATTATGGTGAACTGTGTTAGGTCATATGGAATTGTGTGTTGGGTATTATGGGGAAGTGTGAGGTCTTATGGAATAGTGTGTTGGGTATAATGGGGAAGTGTGAGGTCATATGGGATAGTGTGTTTGGCATTATGGTGAAGTGTGTTAGGTCATATGGAATTGTGTGTTGGGTATTATGGGGAAGTGTGAGGTCATATGGGATATTGTGTTGGATATTATGGGGAAGTGTGAGGTCATATGGGATAGTGTGTTGTGTATTATTGTGTAATGTATTTAGAAGTTTGTTGGGTATTATGGGATAGTGAGTTATGATTCGTAGCAGGGAATGAATTATGGTATAAATTGAGGTAAAGGAAAGCATGTTTGGTATTAAGTGTATGAGGGAAAATGTGTTATTTCACGGCATGATGGGCATTATGGAATAATGTGTTGGGTCATAATGGACAATAAAATGTCTTTATTTAATTTACCCATTTACAGCATCTTATTTTCATTACTTAGAAAGAATGCATGCTAAGCATCATCTGATAAGAGAATAAATGAGTTTTGTAGAGTATACTATGACCCAGTGAGAGAGGGAGAGAGAGACAGAAAGCGACAGTCAGTACTTTTCATAATGTGTTATTTATGAGTTGAATAAATTTGGTTTAATGTGAAAAGATTATGTGCAATAATTTATCATACCAAAAGTCTAAATGTGTCTTGTGGAAGGACTCTGGGGGGGGATCTGTGACTCTAGGGATCTAGTTAAATAAGTTTGCACTTTCATATCACTAGATGGCAGCATTGCTTTGTATTAACAGCTGTACCAGCTGATGCTGCTTTAAGAGTGTACCTTTTACTCCATTATAATAAAGGATATGCTTTTTTAATCTGTACATATTACTTACAAAACAAGTAATGTTCTACACATGTAATGGAAAAATGAAAAGATTTCAAAGGCTGCCACGGTCATTTTATTTCATTTATTTTATCAAGCTGTTATTTGGCAGATTCAGCTTCCTCACTGGAATACACAATGTCAAATCAAACCAATGATTCCACTGTCAAGTACTGATATGCAAAGATCTATGTTTATTTTCCCAGTTTACTCTGTACAGACTCACATTCACATGGTTGTGGCTTTTTTCTCCTGCAGACGTGACAGAATTCTGCTTCAAGTTAACTCAGAAAAGTATAGCATGTTTTCATCCAACATTATAAATGATAAATAGTAAATAAGAAATTTGGATTCAAACAGTGTAAGTCAGTGTTCTCCTGCTCTGCTCCTGTAATCCACTTGCAGTTCAGTTCTTTTCCCTACTCTACATCAACCTGATTCACCTTAAGGACTCAGCCATTAGCTAGTGAAGGTGGGAAACATTGGTCTATCACTTGCATTTATTTTCTCAGTACTTCTGCCTTGGCAGAAATATAGTGAAATCAGTATAATAGAGCATCAAGGCAAACATAACCGTGTAGTTATATTTGTCTCAGAGCTACAACTTGTTTCAGTGTAGAATACCTTTCCTTCCACAATGTCACATAAATCTCTGGTCACCAGGGGACCACCAGTCTCAGGGCTACCCATGCAACTGTGTAAAAAGACACTATAACAAACACTCTTGAGTAAAATTAGATTGAAGGAGGAAGAAACAAAAACGTCTTCATGCAAATGTCCTGCTATCATAGGTTTCTGTTATACAAAAGAAAAACATAGAAATCACAAGTGCCTGTCACACCGGCGTAGTAACGTTCCTGACATTCGAAAACATTCAGGCTGTGGTTCCGATTCCGGAAGGTTCCAGTAGTGAAGCCTTTTCTGCTGGGGCTTCTAGACAGCAGTGCTGTGGAGTCATTCACCCCCCGCGTCCTTGTCAGCCCTGACCGGATCACTGGAAGCTATGACTGCAGTCAGTAGGGGGAGCTGTGGTGGTGGTTTAGCTGTAGTTGAAGTAGTAGTAGTAGTAGTAGTAGAAGTAATTGTAGTGGTAAAAGCAGGCTGTAGCCTGAGCTGGTCTTTCCATCAGTCTTTGACCAGTCTGTAGATATGATGCTGGGCACCATGCTCGCTGGTAGATACTTCAAATACATAAGCCACACATAACAACGTCTCCAGAGTGTCCCTGTTAGTAACAACCTGAGAAGAGAAGAGAAGAGAAGAGAGTTTACTATCCGGCAGAAATGAGTAGAACAGCCTAATTCTATATACAAGTAAATGTAGACATGGGGAAACAAGCAATCAATACAAAATTTATTCAATTATGTAATCTCTCTCTCTCTCTCTCTCTTTCTCTCTTTCTCTCACTTTCCATCTCTCTCTCTCTCTCTCTCTCTCTCTCTCTCTCTCTCTCTCCATCTTTCTCTCTCTTTTGCTCTCCATATTTCTCTCTCTCCATCTCTCTTTCTTTCTCTCTTTCTCTCTCTCACTTTCCATCTATCTCTCTCTCCATCTTTCTCTCTCTCTTGCTCTCTCTCCATCTTTCTCTCTCTCCATCTTTCTCTTTCTCTCTCACACACTCTCTCTCCATCTTTCTTTCCCTCCCTCCATCTTTCTCTTACTCTCTCTCTTGCTCTCTCTCGCTCACTCTCCATCTTTCTCTTTCTTTCTCTCACTCTCTCTCTCTCGCTCACTCTCCATCTTTCTTTCTTTCTCTCACTCTCTCTCTTGCTCTCTCTCCATCTTTCTCTCTCTCACTCTCCATCTTACTCTCTCTCTCTCTCTCCATCTTTCTCTCACACTCTCTCTCTCTCGCTCACTCTCCATCTTTCTCTTTCTTTCTCTCACTCTCTCTCTCGCTCACTCTCCATCTTTCTCTTTCTTTCTCTCACTCTCTCTCTCTTGCTCTCTCTCCATCTTTCTCTCTCTCACTCGCCATCTTACTCTCTGTCTCTCTCTCCATCTTTCTCTCACACTCTCTCTCTCTTGCTCACTCTCCATCTTTCTCTTTCTTTCTCTCACTCTCTCTCTCGCTCACTCTCCATCTTTCTCTTTCTTTCTCTCACTCTCTCTCTCTTGCTCTCTCTCCATCTTTCTTTCTCTCACTCTCCATCTTACTCTCTCTCTCTCTCCATCTTTCTCTTTCTCTCACACTCTCTCTCTCTCTCGCTCACTCTCCATCTTTCTCTTTCTCCCTCCATCTTTCTCTTTCTCACTCTCTCACACTCTCCATCTTTATCTCTCTCTCACACTCTCCATCTTTATCTCTCTCTCTCTCTCACACACACACACACACACACACACACACACACACAGTATAGATCATCTTAGAATATATTTTAATGCTGAATCAACACAACACAATTGAATCAAAAAGGAAATCACAGCTCACTGTAAATCATTAAAGTGAAACTGATTAAAAATGTAAAATAACTTTTTTGGAAACATACTTAAACTATATAATTCTCTCTTTACTACATGAAACTATATAAAAGTCTCATATGAAAACACTTAGGAAAGCATAAATCCATCAAACTTGACCTAAATGCATGTAATTGAGTGAATTCGCTATTTGCTTCCCAACTCAGCAGTTCAGAGTTACTGAGCAAACTGCTTACAACACATCACATGAACACATCTCCGAGCTGTGATATGAGAACTCTTTTGTGTGTGAAATGTGAATCTGTGTTTGTGTCACTCAAAGTCAATCTGGGCTAAATCACACCATTGAGAACATGTTCATGCTTATGAGTGAGCCTCCTATGCCACTCAATGCAGGCTCAGTAGATCATTGTCTCAAAGTTGCAGTGAGTAGGCAGCGGTCAGCACAGTGGACGCCAGTGTTCTAGAACTGTTGTTAGGAACACACTGTTGCTGTGGCAATAGCCTCATTTCCACCCAGCTCAATACGCTCCTCTCTGCACGGCTGACTCAGGAAGTCAAATGCCACACTTAAGGGGTTAGATATTGATGAGGAAGGAGAATTCCCCATGGTTCTTCTATGTTTGCCCCTAGCTGTATGTTTATTCATCTTTGCCTCAGCCAAGTGGCTCCTTAAAAAAACTGCCCAATGACTTTCCTCACTGACACTCCTAATAAGTAGAGAAATTCATTCAGTTCACAATTGTACCACAAAACATAAAAACAGTTCAATAATGTTACATCTTCAAGTTAATGTGTTCATTAACCAATTAACCCATCCCATCCTCTAGGGGGCTCTCCCCATCACTTTGCAATGTCCCTGACTTTTGAAGGGTTAAGACAAGCACAAGCTTCCTCCGATGAGTGTGATGCGGCCACCGCCTCTTTTCTAACTACCGCGGATACACCGTCACTGGGGAGCCAACGCACTCGGAGGAAACAGCAGCTCCAATGGGCCAATCAGCAGATGCCTGAGCCATCAGAGATTGTAGAGTGAAAGTGGGGAGAGAGTGCCATCTACCCGCTCAGAGAGAGCATGGCCAATTTTTGCTATCGATGCCAAACAGCATGACCGTAATTCGAACTC
The DNA here is from genome assembly GCA_036984385.1 of Crenuchus spilurus. Lineage (NCBI taxonomy): Eukaryota > Metazoa > Chordata > Actinopteri > Characiformes > Crenuchidae > Crenuchus > Crenuchus spilurus. Next base: position 11,735 of record BRDA01047489.1, on the reverse strand, counting down.
GCGATTCTCTAGTTATAGTGTCACTGTCTTAGCCCGCTGAGCAACTCGAGCCCCCCCCATTCATCAGTATCTTAACATAGTCAGCAAAAATGACAGATTAACTTAATAACTAGTAGCAGCTGTGTTTCTATGCCTACACAGTAAACCTGCCAGTGTTAAATCAACACTATTAGAGTTAAATTAACACTGAGAGTGTTGCATTTGGACTCCCTCAGTGTTAATTTAACTCTAACAGTGTTGATTTAACACTGGCAGATTTACTGTGTAAGAGGAAAAGCCAGTTAAAGGACAAAAAGAAACACCATTAACAATATTCAAACAACTATTGAGTACTAAACACTGTGGTCCCAAATCTTCAGTTGAACCTATGTCATGTGGAAATCTATAGGTTGCATTATTGCATTTAAAAGCAGGTCTATGGAAAAATCGTCATTTAGCTTGTTTACCTGTAGTATAGTGAAGTTTTCCAATACACTGTTCATCATATATTTCTCTGGAAGATGTTTGAGTTTGTGGATGAAGTTGATCATATATTCACACAGAGGCGATCTGTGGATTCTAAATACATATCGTCCATTCTCAAATCGTGCATACTCCGTCTGTCAAGAAAGGAAAAGAGAGATATTGCTTATCTCGTAAAGATAATCAGAAATCACACACTGGGCATACATATTTGTATATATGAGCCAATACCTGGTAATGTAATTGCTCCATGATTCATAAGGGTTTATACACGTTAAATAAATAGGTGCTACAATCCATGAGCCTCGATGGTTCTCTTATGATGTGATATGAAATTTGATCAAAGATTTTATTACTGTAATGTGTGGCTGCAGATAGGTGCATCTCTGCTTAATCTCAATGCACCGAAGCCATCGGCAATATTGCGCTACATATTTCTTGCTCTGCTTCCCCTGTCAGCTCTTACCTCCACTTTCTCCACCACCTGCTTGCCGAAGGAGCACACTTTAGTGGAGGAGGTGATGATCATGTTATCAGAGCTTTCATACTGGCTGGAGACACCGTAGAAAAAACTACTGTCATCCTGGAGGTTCACGCTCAGGTCCGCCTGTACCAACACAAAGAGGTATAATCATAACCACTGCCAGCAATTCCACATGCAATATCTGCTTTAAAGTGCAACAGGTGCACAGTGTACAATCAGCCAGGCATCACTCAGCCAAAGGTGACCTAAATGACTGCAATCAAACACATCTGTCTCCAGGTTGTGCAGTAATGCTTTTGGGAGATGAATTACACCACAATCAAACCAGTATAGAAAACAACAACAGTTGCTGTCTGTAGACGGTGACCTCAAATCACCCTCATCTTCTGTGCATAGATTTATACATTGCCAAGTGAGCCATCTGAATCTCGTGGCTTTATTACTTTATTGTCACTTAACAGATGCTGTTATCCATTGTGACTTAAAAGTATTACTTGGAATTACATGGCTTTACAGTTCCCTCCAGTAGTCTGACGCTCATGGAGCGACCTGGTTTTATGTGCCTAAGCCAAGGACACAACAGCATTGTCATATGGAGAGTCAGGGAAAGTGATACCACCTTCTTCCTTTACTGCTCAAATCCCACTGATGAAGAGCAACGTTTCTCTGAGCAGCATGGAGCCCTTAAGCTTCAAGCTTTTGTCAGCAAAACTCCTTCATGTCCATATAGTGATAGCATGTCTTACCACTATATAAGTCTGACAGGCTAAATAGCATCTGGCTAGGACACTTTGTAAAGTCCAGCCGTCTGCTCCATGTTGATTTAGCTTAGAATACCAATTTCATCCTACTGTGCAACACATAGCACCTGCATGGAAGACCTCAGATGACTTCGACTCGGTTAACCCATTTATCTCCAAGGAACTGTGATCATCTTTTCAGAGTAGCTACAAAAGAATTACTGTTATGTTAAAATAGGAAGTTGCTGGTCTAAAATCTGAATGGTTGATCCAACCAAATTCAGTATTAATGCAGTAAATGTGTAATTTTTCTCCTTTTTCATTTACTTGGTTAAATGCTGTGAAGAGATAAACAAAGGAGGTATAATAAAATTAACAACAGAGAGATAAAAGTATTTTAGTAAAAGGCGCTAAGAAGAACCTGGTGATACGATGCATATGTTATAGAGACTACAATTCAATATCTTGTGATACATTGTGAAGCTGTAAGCAAGACAATCTACAGTGCAAATTTGGTTGTAATAGCATTGCTTGCCAGTTAGGTTTGGTCATGCCAACATAAATGGATGCCCTTACACTACTTGCAGTGAAAGATATGGCGTCAAAAGAGGCTCAGCTTATTTTTCACTTCACAAGTTACATTTACCATTCAAAAATTACGGTTACAATAAATGTATTTTTGACGAGGGTGGGGCTCAACGCTCATTGACTGGAAGGACAGGATATTACGACATCACTTCAGCCGAAAATAGACCCCACAAAATGAGAGGGTGTTGTTGTCACTACTCGATCCGTTCACCCTGCCTGATTTTTATCGCGCATGCATATAAGCACCTCATTTCTGGATAAAGTTTTACAAATTGCATTCAATCAGAGTCAATTACGAGTCGTTTACGCTTAAGCTGAGCCTGTTTTGACGCCATAGAAAGAGTCTAAAGCAAAAAGATAAATGGCAAAAATATAACACAAAATGAACCAATGTTGACCACAATTCATTGAATTGATCAATATTTATTTTGATAATCAACACAGTATCACAAAGCATAGCACTGCAATACTCAAGCTAACAGTATTTTCTTTCACCCCTACAGGGGACACGCTTGATCTCCCTTTTCATGGATAGAGCCTAATGCTACACTACTACACCAGTCAAAGGAGGTGCACATATGTTGGCCCATGTTCTTTTCAGGTTAGTTTCCTGTCTAAACAATACACTTGAATGGTAATTGGATTGATGAATGAGGTTTCATTTTACCTCACTGGGTCAGCAAAGCCATGTTCTCATCTTAGCCCTTATAAAGACGCACACTCAAGGCAGGTTCACCTTTTCCCCCCTCACTCCCTGCCTCCTAATGTCCCATTATAACCCCCCTGCCACCTCTCTCCACCCCCCATACCTCTTCCATCTCCATCCCTCGCTCTCCATTATTCCCTTATTTATCTTCATTTCTCAGCTGAACCCGCGCTCCCCCGCTTTCTCTCTTTCTGCGAGGGAATTCATCCAATTACAATCAACATCCCACAACGTTCCAAATCGCATTACGTCGCCCAGCTCCCTGTGTAACAATTTAGCACGGCCGTCTCAAATCCGATTCCACCGGCACTTCAAAAGCGTGAGGTGATCCGTTAGGACACACCCGCGGGGTGCAGTGCGAGACGGCGACCATAGCCGGTGTGGAAATTTAATCTAGAATACCATAGCTTTGGAGTACCGCCAGGAGGCCTGTCAGTGTTGTCATGGTGACCCTTGCCTGCGGACGCCCAAGTCATGACCCATACTTATGAGTTTAAAGAACAGCGTTCATTTGTGATTAGATTCTTAGAGCAGGTTCCTGGACAAAGCTTAAAACTAGAACTGGCAAAGAAATGATTCTGGAGTCTCTTTTAGCCTAAAACTAGGCATAGTTCCTATAGCCATGTACCCAAACTAAGCCTAAGTCTAGACTAAATAGGATTTGTAACAGAGCAACACAACATTGCAGTTTAATCCACGACAAGGCTTCATCCACATCCAGGAATACAGCCCATAAAAACAATCCTTTAGTTGGAAATGACTGCTTGATATTAACTTAATAATTTATTTATGGTCTCGCCAAGTTGGGATAGGTCCACTTGTGACCTCACCCACAAAGGTCAACAGACAAGTGCTGAAACAATACTCAGCTTAACTATTTCTCACTTACCCCCACTCTATCTTTCTATCTATCTATCTGTGCAGTCGGGAAGGCTCTATTAATAGGTGGGTGCGTGTGGTGTGGGATGGTGTAACTGTGAGGGGGACAGGTGGCCAAGCTCAGATTTCTGGACTGAAAGAGTAGATCCTGTCACTCTGGTCAGTCCAAGGCCCTGGAGATCTCCACCCTCCCTCTCTTTGTGCCCTCTGGACAAATCACTGGTCTGTCTACTTAGCCAGTGAATAGCACTTTCACACTAATGTGTAACCATTCCCAAATGAGTTCAGATGTACTCAGTACACACAAAATATAATCACATGTCTAAGTCTCAGATGCTGTCAGAGCACTGCGTGCGATCGGGAAGTTCATTAAGTTCACCTCATGACTCATGTCTGATACATCGCTCCATCCATTCCACATTTTGAGAGTCTGATAACTTGATAATAACTTGATAATCAAAATTTAAACAAGCAGCGCTGAGGACGAGCTTCCTGTTTGGTCTTCCGGCGGTCTCAGAGCTTAAGGGCTGAATCACTGGCACATGAATGGTTTTTGATGGATCTTACCCAGAACTTGACGAGGAAGAAAGCATTTGCTGGCCCTTTCTCAAACAGCTCCTTCAGCCCTCCTTTCTTTTCTGGGAACTTATCGTAGATCTGCCGGATGTCCACGGCCTCCAAATAGGGGTCAGAGTATGTTGGGTTTGACTGACCAATGTGCACAAACAAGTGCTTGTTGAACTGCAAAAGAGAACAAACACGACAGAATGAAGGTGATCATATTCAGAAGCAGACAGGTGCAGGGAGCTCACTGTGCTTTAATGAACTCACGTTTTCTGGGTCCTGTGGTTGTTCTAGGAAAGCAGAGAATTCCAACATACGTAGTTTGGAGCTAGCAATGCTTCGGCCTTGCCAAGGAGGGGCGCTAGGGGACATAGACAAACCTGATGTACTCTCATAGCCTGAGAAAGAAAGGAAGCAACCTTACTCTGGGGCAGTTATGTTTCACCATTAAAGTGGAGAACTACCCAAATATAAACCTGTATTAAGGATTCTTGCCAGACAAACCTGTGATAGGAGGACCTGTGGCTTGCATGACGTAGTTCTGTTGGGAAAATGGCTTGATGCTGCATGAACCACAAAATCACACAAACACTTACAACATTTCTAACATGTTAAACGTTTATGTTGTATCTAATGATGAATCTGGAAATGCTTACTTACTCCTCTGTAGGTGCAGGTTGACCAGGAAGTGCTCCATGCCAAAACTACAAAAAAGAAAAAGAACTGAATATTAAAAATGATCAAAATGATCATTTTTACAACAGAAGCTACCAAAAGCTTTTCAGATCTGAAGTATTCGCTCCAAATGCCATACATTAAAATGAGACAAACTTGACTTCAAAGCTTTGTAGTATTAAGAACAACTTATAAAATGTACAATTATTAACCAATGAAGAGAGGAATTTGACCTCCGCACATATACTCACACTAAACACACTAGGGGGCAGTGAGTACATGTTCCCAAGACACTGGGCAGCCCTTATCCACAGAACCCAGGAAGCAGTTGTGTGTTAGGTGCCCTGCTCAACATTCCAGTCATAAGACCAGATCCCTAACCACCAGGCTGCAGCTGCCCCAATGTGGTGTACACGCTACCATTTAGCTATGATCTTTGCATTAAGATGCTTTTGTTAAACCTAGCCAGTTGTAATTAATCAAAAAAAGTAAAAAAAAAAAAATTAAAGGAAGATGAAAGAAAAACGATTTTCCTGTGAGAGAACTCACCGCACCAGCAGCTGGGTAAGCAGGCCGTGAGAGCCCTTGAAGAGCCATCTTGTTCTGGAAGGCAGTAGCAGAAATGATCTGGGCTGATGACATGGAGGCCATGTTCTGGAGGGCCTTGTCCTTGGCTGCCTGGTCCTGTTGAGAAACGAGATGTATGACACCATAATGCATCAGATGGATGTTGGTAATGTTAGATCAAGGTCTAAGGCTGCACTCCAATGTTGCAATACTTAAGAATTGCCAATGCTGGGCCAAAGAACTTATCTTCACCTTAAATCATATCTTAATTAGAGCAGAAACTATAAGTAGGAAGTATTGTGTTGAAGTTCTGATATCTTGAAAAGGGCTGCAAATTTTCAGGCAAGAAATAAAAAGGGTATTGAAAAAAATGATGTGATAAACTCCTTAAGAGATTAAGTAAAAATCCTCAGGACCACATGCATAGAAGACTGATGTTTACAGCAGTTGAGTTTGTATGGACTTAAAAAAAAGAAGTAAAGCTTATGTCTCTGAATGGAACGATCCTGAGCCTACTGTGGGCCTTTGGGAGGGGGAAATTAAACTTTATGGCCTTGGCAAAGCTCAGCTAGTGCTGACAAGCTGCATGTTATTCATGGAGGTCAAACCAAGAACTAGAACCGCCAGCATTATGAAACCCCAGACCTAGCTCAGACAAACAAGCCGAAAAACACTGCTTCTCAACTGGCTACAGAGCCTGAACCTCTGACATGTTTTAAACCTGGCAGTCAGACCTAAGAGAGCAAGCACGCTTCTGAAGAAACTCAGCAATTCTCTATTCATTATTCTGGCTCTAAAATGCTCAGCCAATCAGGACTCAAGAATCAGTGCCAAGTTGAGCCTAGATTCGGTCAGTGTGCGAAGGCTGAGCTTTAAAGGGAGTTGTCCATGGCTTGATTAAGCAGCTGTAGAGTCCTTGAAGCATGACAAGCCAATGCATTCTTCTGCCTTGACCAGACCAACCCTGCAGGCATAACTGAAATATGGGCATGTGTGTGTGTCTGTCACTCTTCTCAGTTTCAGAAATGTATTTAAAAGGCCTGTCAGTGGTGTAGCCTTGTGACCAGCTCTGGGCTCTGACAGCTGGGCCACAATGGCTGACAGCCAATGGGAGTGTAAGCGAACTATTCCACACGATGAAAGACATGAAAGTGTGAGAAGAAAGATAGAAACTGCAGGAGGCTGACCTAGACCTTCCTTATGCTTAGAGGTCAGAGGGTTATCAAATGTCATGTTGCAGATGCATTACGCACGCAGTCAAACTGATAAATGTGTTTATAATGTGTAGAAGGAGTGAAAATTTGGTAATGGGTGATCCATCAGGAGAGCCACTACCTTCAGTTTCACCTGTATCTCCCGAGCCTTCCTTCGTGCTAGCACCTGGATATGACTAGACACCTGGAAAAGAGATATAGCTTTAGGTCTGTTGCAGGCATATTTCTCAGATAGAGATTAAACCTAATCCAGGACTAAACAAGATGTTGAATGATGGAAATCCAAAGAGTTTAGTCCAAAACATAATATACAGTACCAGTCAAAAGTTTGGACATTCTGGACATTCAGTGGTTTTTTTTTTTTTCATTATTTAAAATTTCATTATTTATTTTAAAGTCATCCAAACTATGAAGAAACACATTTGGAATTATTTAGTAAACAAAAAGTGTTAAACAAACCAGAATATGTTTATATTTTACATTCTTCAAAGTAGGCACCTCTTGTTTAGATGACAGCTTTCTTGGCATTTTCTCAGTCAGCTTTATGAGGTAGTCACCTGGAATGGCTTTCAGCTAACAGCTGTGCCTTGTCAAGAGTTCATGACTTGCATTTCTTGCCCTCTTGGTTTGTTTAACACTTTTAAGTTTACTACATGATTCCTTCATAGTCTGTAAGACTTCAGTATTAACAATGTATTTTTACAATATATGGAAAAAAATAAAAACATTGAATGAAAATGTGTGTCCAAACATTTGACTGGCACTGTACCAGTACATTAAAAAATACATAATACATACAGAATTGTTGTTCATAATTTAATTCAAAAAGGTAAACTGTGATATATTTTATTTAATTGCATTTGATATTTTAAGCATGTTTTTTTTTGTTTTACTGTTGATCATTGTAAATTATAGCTCATAAAAATTCAGACATCCAAAATTATTTATTAATTAATTCATACTTACATTATTTGAATATTTCATTTCAAAACAATATCAAAATTAAAACAAAAAAGGTTTGAAATTTATATGTAATTAATATAAAATATTTATTTTAAATTATGAACACAAACGCATTCATGATATTCAAATAGTTTGAGATACATTAAGATGTCATCAGAACAATGCTTATGCTATGCTATATGCTTATGTATTCAATCTGTATTCAATCAAATTCAGGAGAAGGCTGACACAGGGAAACATATACAACAAGATCCATGCACATCAGATATTACCAAAATCATTACTATAAAAAAGTTTGGAATCCCATATCTGCCATTTAAACACATGCATTGCTAACTTTATGGCAGACAGTTGTTCATGCTGTCTTTAGCTTAAACCTCTCATTGCTAGATTAAAGTGTTCAACCATTAAACTCTTCAACTACAGTGTAAACAAGTAACATAAGGTCACACTTATGTTAACACATTAACCATAGCAAACCTAGCTGTTTTCTTCAAAAATACTATATTACCTTGTATTTAGGATCACAATATAACACAGTATGTTGAATTGGAATCCCTGTATCATAATACATATCATATTGCCAACACACAGCCCTACTGAATACCACTTTGGAAATATGACTTTAATTTGAATTTATTAAAATCCTTTAACATCCTCCCCAAGAAAGAAGAAATGTAATTATTATTTTTGGGTGGGGTGGAGGTGGGGTCAATAATAAAAACAGTCAATGACCCCACAGCTTTTTATGTACACTTTAAACATACAATGAGATGGTACTTTATGGTAAATCAGAACATGAACTACAAACACAAAAACTGTATATCATTTTTGTTCAGTTCATTTTTGTAGTTTTGTTCACTTTTTAAACACCAAACTGTGGTGGTGCAACAGCACTAATGGTTTTTCAGCATTTAATCCAGTTTAGTCCTTGTTGTTTGGCTATGAAACATTGCTAGTTTACATTCAAGAAAATGTTGCATTTCTAGTGACTTCTAGTTGATGTTTTTGTTGCCTAGCATACCTCTACCGATTGGTAGAGATGGCACAATCACATTGTGTTAAGTTAAACACTATCTTCAACGAGATATAGTGACTTAAATGTGGTCTACCAAATGGTGTAGCAGAATGTTAATTTTTTTCTGTTTTTTCTGTTTTTTTCTGAATGTTAATTAAGGATTTTTTTCATTTTTAATAATATTTTACATTTTTAAACCATGCCCGTCTTGTATCATCTTAACATCATACTTTACTACCACATCAGGTTTTTATGTGCAACCTATATTGCTTTGAATATTCTGTATAGCTAGTGTTAGTTTATTATTCCTATGCCCTTCACATGTCACATGTTAAATTACAGTATTTACTGCCTACCCCAATAACATGATTCAGTTGTTAGTGCAGTTTATTTTCATATTGACTCTGCAGGGAGCTACATATTCTGGGGAACAGGTGTATGATCCCCCTTTCTCTGGAGTACTTAAATTCCAACATTTACCACATCTATCCATTTCTTTCCACCCGTCATCTCCCTCTGTCTGACGAAGGGGCTTAAGCCTCCTGGATGTGGACAGTTCTAGATGAGATGGTGCAACATGCGAATGCCAGAGGGAGCACTATCAGATTCCAAACCCCCTGCCCTCTACTGGACCCCTGATTGTGACAGTGCGGTCAGACTGGTTGTGGCTCTAACAAGCCAGGCTACGTGAGGTGCTGAAGAGGCACACCGCTATCTGATCCAGCAGCATCTGTGTGTGGGTCCTTAGGTGGTAAATCACACGATCCAGGCTCCATTTCAGCAAGGAGACCAGATATTTACACTATCACCACATAGTAATTAAGTTCCGATTTTTCTTTGAGGTTCATTCACTTTGGTACTAAATTTATTTAATAGGTTCTATTAAAGCAGGTGCTACCATTTATGACCTCTTACCTGTTTCCTTGTCCGCGTCTTCCCTGTTCTTAATTTGATGTAGCGTGCAATTAGCTCATTCCGTCCTACGAAGCAAAATAGCAGAGTTTAAAATGTCAAAACATAATTTTTTTCAAATGATTATAGTTCGCAATAAACTAGCTGAGTAAGTGATTTTATACATTCCAATACTGGGGTCACTTGAGATGTGTGTATCAGACTCTGTAGATGATGTTAGAAACAGATGCTTTGACAGAGGGATGACAGTAGCTGTTGAGGAAGTAGATTTGAGGTTTAAATGTTTATAGAGTCAAACACATCCAAACATTCTTGACTCTCTTAACTCTGCGTAGAGTGTGTTGCATCCAGCACAGCAGTTTTGCTGCATTCAGCTGAACTTCAGTGCAAGTTACAGTGTAACTGCATCTGTTTACCTTAATGTGGAGGATATGTGATTAGAGCTTATCTGTTTATGTCAGTGCAAGTGTGCAAGAGGGAATGAGCGAGAGAGGGAGAGAAAGAGACTGACATACAGCATGGAGTTATGAAGCAGCGCAAGCTGAGGGAAGCTCTATGGCAGCTGGTGTGTGTGTCAATGTTTATAGAATATGCCTTTACTCCTGTCATAAATCTCCTTGCTTGTTCCTTCAACTGAGCTCCAGTTACCAGCTGGGATGGCTCCCAGAACTGATCATGTGGCTACATATGCCCCCCCAACACCCCAAAAGCCCTTCACTAACACACAGCACCTTTTAAACCTGTCACACACCCTTACACACCCTGGACGTCTGCTTTATAGGGAAAACAGAGCTGTGAAATGACCTTCTGAAGAGACCTGCTCTAGGGGAGTGACCTCAGAAGCTCCAGCTTTTCACAGTCCTGCTGATTACAAATGAGTCTTTGTGGGTTTTATGCTGCTTATATGCCTTTAATGTTGAATATTTGGATGTGAGCGGCATCGATTGGTTTTAGTACATAAATAAAGTGATAGTTTGAACAAAAAAAAAAAAAACATGTAAAATAAACAAATGCACACATATAATGTATAGCTAACAAGTAATGGAAGCTTTTCCAAATGATTAAGTGCAAACAGTATGTCTAGGTCATCACATATTGCATCAAACTATTGGTAGCGTATTTGCTTACTGATCCTGTATGACATACACCAATCAGCCATAACATTACACTTAATGTCCATATCAGTTCCATCTACATTCCACATGGGTACAAGTACAGCCTGTAGTCCATCTGTTTCACTGTATACTTTGTTAGCCTCCTTTCACCCTTTTCTTCAAAGGTCAGGACCCCCACACTTCAGGTATTATTTGGTTGGTAGATCATTCTCAGAACTGCAGTGACACTGTTGTGGTGGTGGTGTGTTAGTGTGTGTTGTGCTGGTTTAAGTGGATGAGACACAGCAGAGCTGCTGAAGTTAAATCTTTGATGTCTATGTTGTACATGTAAAGTCAGAGACAGTTCCATTCGATTCGCTTGAGTGTGATGTTACACTATATTAAATGTACTTTGACATTTAGGACCCAGCAGAAATCCAAGCCAGTTTCCCTTTATTTAATTTCCCTTTAGGGAAACTGTTTAGTTTTGCCTAAAACTGTTAAGTTGATCCCACAAGATCAACGATTGGCTGTGCCGTTTCTTGTTAATGTGTGACTGGCCGTCACTGCTGTCACGTCTGCAAACAACATCCGTTTTCACCTGTAAGTTGTTTACATATTGAGCGTTTGTTCTGTCTGTATCACGTCAGCTAGACATATTTTAATATCAGAGGTTTAATAATAAAATTCATAAACATTAACATTTGAGTCCGTGTCTGTTTGCGCGTCTCTACCAGTCTGTGATAAGCCATCTATTTAGATGCCTCTAAGTTGAACTATTATCAAAATAATTCAGAATTTCTGCTTATTTTTACTCAAAAATGAGGTATAATTCTGTGTAAATAAGATCTATTGACCATACAGTCCAA
>BRDA01047486.1:0-10125 GCA_036984385.1 Crenuchus spilurus | reverse complement strand
CCTGAGCCTGTTTGAAGGCAGACGGGAATTCACCGCTGGAAAGTGAATTGTTTATCACATGTGTGATGGCTGGAATAATGGTAGGTGCAATAGTTGCAGTTCTATTGTTTGCATTCATCCTATTCTTACTTTCCTTATTAAAGCCCTTGTATATGGATCCTATTTACTTGCCTGAGTCTCCTGCTTCACAAAGAGAGAGAGGTAGAGAATGACCATGATCACTGTTTTTATGTCATTTTTGAAATGCTATTTTGAAAATACAGTTTTGAGTCATTCAACTGTCAGACTCCCTGCTCCAGAACATTTTCTAGAATCCCTTGGCACTCCACTGAACTCATGGCTTACACTCCTTGTCAAAAGTTTTTACAACACGCCAATTTCTCCACTTTTTATTGAAATGTTTTTTCAGTTTAATTTCTCATTGCACTCTGAAATGAAAGCATGAGTTTACTCATCAAAGTAGCCACCATTGGCAGATATAACAGCTGAACACACTTGTGGCAATAGAAAACATGGTCTTCAGAAAAGGACGGGGGGGGGGGGGCTGGTAGAGTGGTGTGCTGACAAAAGTGATGCATGGTGCCCCTGTAAAATTGTGGTGCCCCATGTACAGCGTGTGGTCTGCATATTCGGAGCGCCTGCCCTGGGCATAACTTGGACTTATGTTTCGGATCATTATCTTGCTGTTGGATGAAAGTCTGACCAACTAGGTGTCCACCAGAAAGATTCTAAAACTGTTCTATATCTTTTTTACATATATAATTTTTTATAAATTTTTATCATTTTTATCATTTTCTCCCCTTCCCAATGTGGTAGTCGCCAATTAACCCAACTGACTCTAGAAGGGTGAAGACATGCACACACCTCCTCTGTTGCATGCGATACAGCCACCACCTCTTTTTGAACTACTGCTTGATACACCATCACTGGGGAGCCAATGCTGTCAGAGGAAATTGCAGGGTCTCTAGTTTTCTAATGGACCTATCAGTAGTATATGAGTGATAGGGAGAGAGCGCGCCATCTACCCACCCAGAGAGTGCACTGCCAATTTTGCTCTCTGTGGGTCCCGGGTGTTGATAGCAAACAGCATGACCAGGATTCAAACTCTGGTCATAGTGTCAGCGCCTTAGCACGCTGAGCCACTCAGGGACAACTGTTCTAAATCTTTTGACTGGCAGGGTACTTCTCCCAGCTGTCTCCCATTGAGACACTGATTCACAGACTACTAAGCCAAGCCTGGACAATGCAGCTGTGAGTACATCTCAGTCACCTCCACTGTCAGAACAGACTAACCACTCAAATACAAACTTAACAATTAGACCTAGTTTTAAATTCTGATCATCTGGCCAAATTCTGAGCCATCATCCAATGTGGCATGTGTGCCACTAATAAATCCTGTATGTGGCCCAGGGGTGTAGGAAGGTGCTGTTGCACCCATCATATTATAATATTGGTATGAGCAAACAATATAAAAACATGTTATGAAGACTAGTTAGTACTGTATCATTGTTCAGCTATTTTTCACATTTTGGCATACCAGAAGACCTGATACGTATATGTTAACAGCATTTTAATTGTGTTTTGGGGTGCTGATTTTGGGATTCATTTTCAATTATCATATATTAGCAGTTCTACTGTTCAATTCATTTTCATGGACATTGCAAAAGTACACTCACTCAAAAGTTCTGAGATGTATACTTTTGTTTCTCTACAGACATCTGCACTTTATCTCTCCATTCCGTAAACGTTTATTTTTGAACACTTCAGTTTGTCTTTGAAATGTTAAAACTGACTATAGTAGTGACATATTTCTTTATATTGTACAATTATTGGCTACATTTTACATTTCTTATAAAAAGCACTATAACATGTCTAGTGTTCATAATTTTTATCTGTAAATCTGCTGAAGTACATTTGACTGCTGTATTTATAACACTCTGAATGAAGGAAAAAATTTGATAAAGGCTCATGACTTTATGCCAAACGTGTAAGCTAATTTTTATTTTTATTTTTAAAAGAAGGAAATCAAGGACCCATTAACTAATGCAAACTGTTGTCTGAACAGAAGTTTAGAGGTGATTGAAGTAATCACTTGAGTAAATATATGAAGTGTTAGGTAAATAGATATAGTTAAGTTTAATAATTACAATTTTTAATTTTTACAAGCAATTTAAGTCTACTTACATTCAGTCTCATTTAATACAGACCAATTGCACAACAAAATAACAAACTAAGAGTCATTGTCTTCAGTTTCTTTTTGGTTATCTACTCTTCTCCTGGCCTTGCACTGAGCAATCACAAAATACCTTTTTAGGTACTTGCGGAACTGTTGGTCACGGACACCATATATGATTGGACTCAGAAAGCGAGGCAAAATATACACAATGAGGTAATTGGCATATCGCAATTCCAAGATCTGTTTAGGGAAGATACTGTTCAGGACAACCTCGACATTGGGAGAAATATAGGATAGCATACACATGAGAAGTTGAACTCCATGAAGCAAGATAGTGTTCCTGGCCCTCTGGGTTTTTACAGTGGACAGGGCACGGGCTACAAAGAACACCCGCATGTAGGTGTACAGCAAAGTGAGGAAGACAAAAGAAAAGTAGATGCCATCAAAGGCTTGTCTCTTATATAGGAGCACAGGGTCTTTGAAGACATTCTGGCGCAAGCAAAACACTGAAGTGTAGAAAAAACTCAAGGGTTCTTTAGCCAGGGTCACAAAGAGATCAGTGATGTCAGGGACTACAGAGATAAACCAGATACATCCGATGAAGGCATAAGTGCGACGAACAGTGCAGATCTGTGCGTGGCGAAGAGGGTTGCAGATGGCAATGTAGCGCTCAACTGCCATGCAAGCCAGGTTTACAGGTGTGTTGCGTGTGGTGAAGACAGCCACAAGGATGAAGACAGAGCAGACAGACACATTGATGGTGTAGTAGATGTAACTCACAACACACAGCACTATGGTGACTGTCAGCTGCACTCCATCATTGATGACCATGTGGATGAAGAAGATATAGCGAGGGTCCTCATAAAAGATCTGATTGCTGAAGAAGGTGGTTACCACACTAACATTGATGTAGCTCAAGATAAACCACACAATGACCAAAACAAAGTTCTTAGCAAAGGCTGTGGCAAATGTGTCTCGGACCAGAGTGAATGATCCTCCAGTTGAGTTCATAGCTCAGGACTTCTTGCCTGGAACAGAATAGTACAGAATAAATATAAAGGATATAAAATGAAACATATGATCTTGAAAACTGAATTTTCTTTGGTTATATTGCCATTAGCTACAACATGTGTCCTCAGTTCCTGTCCTTGGTAAGATTATATATAACAATAAATAATAAATTTTGCCTAATAAAATTGTTGCCTGATGCTATTCCACTCTCAACAAATCTCATCTCATTTTTACAATATTAACTTGGATTTTAGTTTTTTTCACTATGGTGCAAAAATTCAAATTCATCTTCAATCCCAACCTCCAAATATTTCATTGAATGATGACACAATACAATGGCATTGGAAATTGTGGCAGTAAATACAAAATAGGCTTTTTAAATATTAAATAACCAAACTATTAAATAATTTGAATTATAATAAGTACAATATTCTGTGTACATAAATAACTGCTGTTCATATCAAAATAACCCTTCAGTCAGGTTAAATGTAAAGGAACACATCACCAATAACATGTTTCAGTGTAAGTATAATTGCAGCACATTACTTCCATACTCTAAACCCAGTAACTGTATACTGCATTCTGAAAACGAAGTCCAGGACTATATTCTGACTAAATAAGTAATGCATTGAATTTACTTGATTTACATAATATAGCACAGATATGGGCAGCCCTGGTTAAATGATGTTGATTTTTCTATGTGAAAATAAACTAAAACATCCTCTAGCAGAAAACAAACCTCAGACAAAATTAATGTGCAGAAATAATTTTTTCCAGTGTGCTTAAGCAATAAATGTCATTTTTAAGTTTGATCCATTTAAATAATATAACAAACTTGCTCTCTTTCAGAACAAAACATGTCATTACATTTATATAAAGACTTAAATAACATATATTACATCAACCCAGTATTATGTTTCAGGTTTCTTTTTGAAATTATTGTAGTGATGTATGTAATATATTTTGTTTAGTTAAAGTTAATCAATTAAACTTCAAAATCTAAAAAAAGCCACAATTTCAAAAATAACTTGTAAATGAAGCTACAAGTTCAGTGATGTTCTTGGCAGTACTGGAACAGATTCAGTTCAGAGTTGTGATGCTCTCCTCATCCCTTTTGGCTAGAATCAGTGCAGCTGAATGAATTTTTATAAATGTTTTCTGCCTCACCCTAATTGGTTTTCAGTGACATCACAGACCAGTGAGAGGATAAACAGAAATGTCATGAACATGTGTAGTAAAATCCCTCATGTTTTGCTCTATGGACCACTTAAAATGTTTATTCAGCCTGATATTGTCAAGATTTTCACATTTGATATAAAAAGGTTGTATATTAACATGTATTGTTTTCAGTGACTTTTCCCCCCTAATTTCTCATCATGAATTCTCTGTATACCAGTTTTTTGTTCTTACAACTGACAGAGCATCATATAAACATATTAATATAGTTACTGTTTTTTGTATTTTGTTTGTAATAGCATAACTCACACACACATACGCACACACGCACACATGCACACACACACACACACACACACACACACACACACACACACACACACACACACACACAAACAATGCGATGGCTGGCTCCATTGCATTGGTGGATGGTGTAGCAGCCAGCTCCATCTCGGTTGTCGGCGGATCAGCAGCAAGGTGCATTGTGTAGACTGGCTCCACTGAGGTGGCTTGCTGTGCATGCTTCTTTGCCTTCGCTCTATGTGAGCTGCGGCTGCAGCACTTCCCTGTGGCAGCCTCTGCTCCCCTACTCCCAGTGTCTTTGTTCTCCACTTAATGGTAGCTCCTCTGACAATGAGCTACTCTGTGCATAGGCATGCTTATTCTCCAAATTCAGTACCCTGACTGTTCTTCAAAGCCATACTGTTTTGATTGATGCAGTATGTAGTTTAACAGAACACTTTTTCATTTTATCTCAGTCTATTTTAAATGACCTTAGGCCCATAGAAGATGCTGGCATTTTTAAACTGTGTTGATATATGTCTTCTTCTTTGCATGATACATAATACATAATGAAATGAAACAATGTTCCTCCAGGTGCAACACAAAACACAAGACATTTGATACATACAATACACATGTAGTAGTACAGGACCTATACTATAGTACAAGTTCGCTGTCTAACTTGAGACACTGATACAGGTCAGGATAAATGTAAACATTTTCAGTATACACTACTGGGTGGTTGACTAATAGTGAGCAAGACTCCAGGCTGTATTGTTTATATTGTGCAGATTGTGCAGATGTACAAATATGGCAGTGTGCAAATATTGCAATGAGGTACTGTATACAGGAATGGACAAATGTGCATTGATATTTAGTCTTTGAGAGTCAGTTTGTATTGTTTGTGTTAAAGAGTCTGACAGCCTATTGAATAAAACTGTTAGATAGTTTAGCAGTGTGCTGCAGTACCTTTTTCAAGAAGGTAGGAGAGTTACTCCAATGAACTTCTCAGCCATCCTCAATATACATGTTAGAGACACTTCGGTAACTGGGTCAAGTTCACGGAGCGCGACACCCGCCGCAGCCAGATCTATCGCAGTCACCGGAATACTGAAGGCCCAGACAGCAAGGTGCACACCTGCGGCGTATCAGGAGTAATCAGGGAAGGATACTTAAGGCCGTGTGACTTCCTACTGGCGTGGAGCATTATGTGCTGTGTTGAGGACTGTGATTTTGATCTCTCGTATCACTGACTCTCTCTCTTTCATTCAGAACGTTTAAAGTGGAGTTTGGATTCTGGTTGGCGCGTGCGGTGTGCAGTTTGCGGATCTCGGACACCGAAACGCCTCAGTTGTGCAGCTACAGCCGGACCCTGGACAAGTTTTAGTTTTTGAGAGACTCTGAGTAGCCTGTTTAAGCAGTGTTTTGTTTGACGCACTCCTGCGTGGAGTTCTAGTGAATAAAAGAGACATGGATCCCCACAACGCTGTTGACTCTGGTGCTTCAATACAACAGAATGCTCCACCAACCGAGCGAGAACCAGGGCTCACTGCTACGGCGCATGCTGCACTGCAGGCACAGGGTGCAATGCTCAGGGCACATGAGCAGAGACTCGGCCACATGGACCAGGTTCTGCAAGGAATCTCGCAGGCGCTAGGAGAGCTACTAACCCGCATCCCACTACCAGCCACTCCACCTGCAACTATCAGTCCCCCCACCATCACCATCCCACATATTCCACTCTCACTCCCAGAAAAATTCGATGGCACCCCAAGGAAATGCAAAGGCTTCATAATGCAGTGTGAAATGTACATCAACCGTCTACCGTCCCACTTTCCCACGGATGACGCTAAAGTAGCATTCCTCATCTCCCTGCTCTCTGGTAAAGCGCTCAGCTGGGCTACGGCGGTCTGGGGAACATCTGATCAGAACAGTCCTGAGTTCTTACCCTTCCTGACCCAACTAAGGGAGGTGTTTGATCACACACCTAGCGGCAAGGATCCCGGGGAGGTGCTATTGCAGCTGAAACAAGGGAGCACCCCAGCGGCTGAACACGCCCTCCAGTTCAGGACGCTCGCGGCTGAATGCGGCTGGGATTAGAAGGCATACAAAAAGATCTATCTTCTTAGTCTAAACGAACTACTCAGGAGAGAGATGGCTTGTAAGGACATGCACCAATCCTTATCTCAAGTCATACAACTGTCCATTAGGTTAGATAACCTAATCAGAGCGCGAAGAGAGTCACGCCCCCTGGTTCCTGTCAAAAGAGAGAACTCAGACAGCAGGGGCTCCGCCTCCGAGCCTATGGAGTTGGGACGCACGAAAATTTCTGCGGAAGAAACGAAGAGACGTTTTGAGGCTGGGCTATGTCTGTATTGTGGAGGTGCCGGACATTACAGCAGAAGCTGCCCTTTGTTGTCCACACGCCCTAGAAGCACTTCAGTATCCCCACATAATCCGGTAGTGTTAGGAATCCCATGGCTTAAAAAACATGATCCGGTTATATCTTGGACAGATGGCAAACTTAGATATTGGAACCCTAGATGTAAAGCGTCATGTATGGCCGTGATGTGGATGTCCACCAGTGTAGAAAGCCCAGACGTAGGGGAGCCCGTTACCCTCCCTGCTGAATACGCAGCATGGACGGATGTGTTTTCTAAAGATAAAGCTTCCACTCTTCCCCACCATAGACCCACAGACTGTGCCATTGACCTTCTCCCGGGTACTACGCCACCTAGGGGTCGGGTTTATCCTCTCTCTATCCCTGAAACCGAAGCCATGAATACCTACATTAAAGAAGCTCTTGAGAGGGGATATATCCGACCGTCTACGTCACCAGCGGCGGCTAGTTTCTTCTTTATTGAGAAGAAAGATGGGGGGTTAAGGCCGTTCATCGATTATCGGGGTTTGAACGCCATTACAGTAAAGAACAGCTTTCCACTGCCGTTGATACCAGACACCGAAACACCTCAGTTGTGCAGCTACAGCCGGACCCTGGACAAGTTTTAGTTTTGAGAGACTCTGAGTAGCCTGTTTAAGCAGTGTTTTGTTTGACGCACTCCTGCGTGGAGTTCTAGTGAATAAAAGAGACATGGATCCCCACAACGCTGTTGACTCTGGTGCTTCAATACAACAATACGCTGGAGAGTTTTGTGACCAGAAGCAGAGCAATTTCCAAACCAGACAGTGATGCAGTTGCTCAGGATGGAATCTATGGCACCTTTGAAAAAGGTGGCAAGGATATCGGGTGGCAGGTGGGCTTTCTTTAGTTTTCTCAGAAAGCAGAGTCACTGTTGGACTCTGTTACTTATAGATCTGATGTTCCAGGACCAGGTGAGGTTCTTTGCCAGCTGAACACCAAGGAATTTGGTGCTCTTAACAAACTCCATGCAGGTGCCATCAATGTTCAATGGAGAGTGGTCTATTTGTGATTTACTAAAGTAAATCCATCTCCTTGGTTTTGTCAACATTAAGAGACAGGTTATTGACTTTGCACCATCCATTAGTCATTTCATATCCTCTCTTTAAGCTGACTTATCATTCACACTGGTGAGACTCACCACAGTCATTTCATAAGCAAACTTGATGATGTGATTAGAGCTGTGCATAATTCTATAATCATGGGTCAGTAGAGTGAACAACAGTGGACTGAGCATACAACCCTGAGATGATCCAGTGCTTAGTGTGATAGTGCTGGAGGTGTTTGAACCAATCTGGACAGACTGTGGGCCAGGACCCAGGAGAGTGAGAGGTGGACAGTCCCAGTGAACTTTCCAATCAGGTGCTGGGGATGATGGTGTTGAATACCAAGTCTATGAACAGCATTCTAACATATGTGTCCTTCTTGTCAAGGTGAGTGAGTGCAAGGTGAATGGTGGTGGCTATGGTGTCATGTGTTGAGCAGTACGGACAATACACAAACTGCAGTGGATCTATTAAGTCAGCAGGGTTTTGATGTGCCTCATGATGAGCCTGCTCAGAGAGATGATGAAGATGTCTGCCAGCTGGTCTACACATTCTCTGAGCAGTCTGCCAGAGATGTTGTCAGGTCCCATAGCTTTCCTTGTGTTGACTCTGTGTAGAGCTTTCCTTACGTCCGCTGTGGATAGACAAAGAACCTAGTCATTGGTAGGAGGTATGGTTTTCCTCACCACCACAATGTTCTGTGCTTTGAACTGAGCATAGAAGTTGTTCAATGCATCTTGGAGGGAGGTATCACTGTCACAGCCAGATGGAGAAAACCTGTAGTTGGTGATGGCCTGGATGCCTTGGCACATGTACTTTGTGTCATTACTGTTTTGGAAGTGGCTGTTGATGCTCTGGCTGTGTGCATGCTTTGCTTTTCTGATGGCCTGGGACAGTTTGGCTTTGCCCAAACACAGACCAGCAGGTACAGGACATTAATGGACATTATGCAGATGTTACATCTTTGTCATCTGACGTCATGACTGACATTCAACCAAAAATTAATGTCTATTGACATTGGTGGCCTGCAGGGAGGGTGATCTTATGTCCTCATTCGAAGGCGGAGTCTTGACATGGCAGCAGTGCATGCAACTCTGAATTCATCCATGGCTTCTGCTTTGGTTGTGTAATGATGGACTTAGTGATGGTGATGTCATTAATGCATTTGATGATGTAGCAAGTAATTGACATCATGCACTCTTCCAGGTTGGTAAAACTGTTATATGGGGCAAACTCCTTAAATATGTCCCAGTCAGTGTGCTCAAAAACAGTTCTGGAGAACAGTGATGGCTCCTGCTGTCCAGGTTTTGACCTGTTTCAGAACAGGTTTTGTGAGTCTGACAAGTGGCTTGTAAGATGGGGGTGGGGCTCTACTTTGTACACAATTTGGATGTTTGTGTAAATAGCATCTAGTGCATTTGCCACCTCATTGCAAAGTCCACATATTGGTAGACTTTTGGGAGAACAGACTTGATATTTGCATGATTTAAATGTCCAGAAACAATGAAAAGTCCATCTGGGTGGGAGCTCTGTAGATTGCTGATAGCTCCATACAATTCCCACAGTGTGTCTCTCACATTGGTGCATGGGGGTAGATACACTCCCATCAGTAGCACAAAAATACAACAATAAACTCCACCAGTGGAGAACAGAACTTTGCACACCATTCCAAATTAACATAAACACACATGCCCTTTTCCAGATTTTCCATGATTTTCCAGAATCGGCCATGCTCCTGTTGGCATGGAAGTAGGATATCCCATCCAATCAAATAGCACTGTCTGGTGTGTTAGCTCCTAACCATGTTTCAGTGAAAACTAAAACACAACAGTCTCTATACTCATGATGGGTGGCTCACTGGAGTCAGATGTAATACAGTTTGTTCTCTAAAGAGCAGGCGTTAGCAAAGAATAGGGTTGGAAATCAATCAATCAAATTTTATTTATAAAGCGCTTTTTACAACTGATGTCACAAAGCAGCTTTACAGGGTTTGCAATAACAGACATAAAATCATT
>BRDA01047482.1:9195-42905 GCA_036984385.1 Crenuchus spilurus | reverse complement strand
ACTCCACCCAGTACAACCAACACTCCACACAATACATCCAAAACTCCACCCAGTACAACTAACACTCCACACAATACATCCAAAACTCCACCCAGAATAACCAACACTCCACACAATACATCCAAAACTCCACCCAGTACAACTAACACTCCACACAATACATCCAAAACTCCTCCCAGTACAACCAAATGTCCACTCGATACAACCAAAACTTCAACCAGTACAACCAAATCTCCACCCAATACAACCAAAACTTCACCCAGTACAACCAAATCTCCATCAGTAAAACCAAAACTCCACCCATTACAACCGAGTCTCAACCTGATACAACCAAATCTCAACCCAGTACAACCAAATCTCAACCCAGTACAACCAAATCTCAACCCGATACAACCAAATCTCAACCCAGTACAACCAAATCTCCACCCAGTACAACCAAATCTCCACCCAGTAAAACCAAATCTCCACCCGATACAACCAAATCTCCACCCGATACAACCAAATCTCCACCCGATACAACCAAATCTCCACCCGATACAACCAAATCTCCACCCAGTACAACCAAATCTCCACCCAGTACAACCAAATTTCAACTCAATACAACCAGAAGTCCACCCAGTACAACCAAATCTTCCAATACAGCAATAAGGTCCACTTGATGCACCCAAAGCCCTTACCTAATACTGTCAAAACTGCACCAAATTCAGCCTTAAAACAGAGTAAAAGGGCTCTATAAGAGGACCACTGTGTACTATAGGGACCACCATGCATGAGAGAGTTGCATGTATTGATTCTGTTCAGTTTAAGTTGAAGGGCAGTAACATTAAACAGCAGAACTGCTGACTTTATCATTGAAGACATCAGTGGCATAAATTGGGTGCAGGAAAAAATCCGCACTATGGTTGTAGAAGTGAATGTGAATGGACATCATAACAGACAGCCACAGGCAGAAGAAATGAGAGATTTATTGGAGAATGGCAAGAAATGTGCATTTTATAGTATTATATAACATGTTTTTATCTAAAACAAAGTGTTCATTGCTTTTCGTCGACTGGTCATGTCTGATATGACTCAGAAGCTTCATTACTTTACTGTCTTACACTGAATCTCACACTAAAGTCGTCATTCTCCTCAGACATGTAATGTAGGCTGTTCAATAGTGACAAAGTTAAATGTTTGACGGAACTGAGAGACTAACATTTAAATGAGAAACGGCAAAAGAGATGGCAGATCAAACATCCTTTGTGAAACATCTATTTTAAATAGAACATTCAGTATAAGAACTAACCAAAGTCTTAATCTCTCCAGAGTGTTTAGACAGTATTTCACTCAATTTCACTTTTAGTTTTGTTATTATATTATTCAAGCTAATACCTACCACTTTGGTCTAGGCTTTACTTTAAGACCACTGTTTTCAGATGGTCCAGGTGTCAGTTCTCTGGACCACTGCCAGGCTCTTAAGCTTGAACAAATGTACTTGCAAATGTACATCTTCAAATGTACTTGTACCAGGATCAGAAAAAAACACTCAAGCCTGAAAATGTCCTATAAGTTACATTAATCACACAAATCATTCCGAAGATTTATGGATGGCCCTGAGTGGCTCAGCAGGCTAAGACACTATGACCAGAGCATCGCGAGTTCGAATCTCGGTCATGCTGTTTGCCATCAACAGCCGGGGCCCAAGAGAGCAAAAATTAGCCGTGCTCTCTCTGGGTGGACAGATGGCGCTCTCTTTCCCTTTCACTCTCACATTGCAATGTCCGCTGGCTCAGGCATCTACTGATTGGTTCATTCAGAGCTGGGAATCCTGCGCTTTCCTCCGAGCATGTTGGCTCCACAATAACGGTGTAACAAGTGGTAGTTTGAAAAGAGGTGGTGGCTGTATCACACACAGCGGAGGAGGCTTGCGCTTGTCTTCACCCTCCTAGAGTCAGGGACAGTGCAAAGTGAGGGGGAGAGTCCTAACACATGGGATGAGTTAATTGGCTACCAATACATTGGGAAAGGGAGAAAATTGGCAAAAATTAAGAAAAAAAAAACCAAAAAAAAAAAGAAGATTTATGTACAAAGGAAAGGTCTGAAAAGCTTTCTGCATTCAGTTACTTTACTGTAACTCATTTGAATGATTACTTTGAAAGAATACAGTAATTAAGCATTAAAAACATACATAATAAGGAATTTACTTCTATTGTCTTTATCTATTGACTAATCCCTAAACTGATCACACTGCATTAGCTGCCACAACCAACCCAAAATACCATTTTTATTATCTACTCCAGAGACAGTCCATTTAAACAGCAAGCTGAACAATATGATCAATCGCATAATCCAGCATGATGTGACACTGAGTCCTAAGCTCTATATTTAGGTGTTCCATTTATGGTGGAGCTTAGAAAGATGTCACACCTGAGCTGACTGTGTTCTAGTAAAACATTTAGAAACCAGTATGGAGCAGCCAAATTAGCCAATAAGCCATTGTTAGCAATATCCATTGATAACAATGTCTTAAATGATATTTTGCACATCCAAACACTCTAGGTACATTACAGCTGTGTGAGCAGCTGTGTGTACGGCTGATGTAATGACACAGTGCTATTAAACTGTATAATACTACAGCTTTTGATGTGTGTGAGCCGTCAAGGTCGGGGTTTGTGAGAGTAGGAAATTTGACTTGTGATGATGTACCAGTTGAACATTCTTACTGGAAAGTCTGAAATGGTAGTTTCCCAGTTAAAATGGTTCACCACATTATTGTAGTAAGAGCAAAAAAGAATGTGACTATAATTATTAACATTCTTAATGAGACACTGAAATTGGTGCTGCTTTATGTATAAAAGTTGACTAAAATGTGTTAATAAGGAAACTAAAATAAGCTTCCCAGCAGGTACAATTATGTTGTAACAATGTTCTGACAATGTTGTCTACATTCTTGCAGCATTGATACAATGTTGTGAATAGGTTTTGTGCCTGTTAGGTTGATTACAGTATATGTACTAACTAACTACCTAGCTAGTTAATTGGGCTGACTTTCACTGTAAAGTAGGTTGTCACTCAAACGAAATGCTAAATCCATCACATCAAGGATCACAGAAACCTTGATTTTGTTGTAGGTTTTTAGAAGAGTTTAAGGTTGTGAAGTCGTAAAATAGATCTCTGAATCCTCTACATTGCCTCTTTCATGAAGGATTTTTGCTAGAATGACTGACAGATCTATTAGGCAGTGTTTAAATAAATGGATTTAGGAGTTTTCAGCCTCCTAACAAGGCTAACAAACTCAACTTGTAATTGGGAGGAATGTCTGAATATTTTGTCATTTTTTTCTTTCTTTTCAGCACCGTACACTCCCCAAATTCAAAAATGTGTGGTAGCCTCTGGCACTTGACTTGATGGAAAGATATATTTCTAGATTTATAAATGTAATATTTTGCTATTAAAATTTATACGGTCATAGATATTTAGATCATGTTATAATATCATTTTATTGTTTCACATTATTTGCCGCATCATTTGCAATGTCTTGTTTGCTTTTTGCACTTTTGCCTTAATATGCATTTTGTCTCTTAAATTCCCATTTGCATGTAATAATTACTTATTGTAACATATACAGATTATTTATTATAAGTCAGCATCAGTTAACATTAGTTAGCTGAAAATAAATAAACATTCCAGGTTCAATTGTACAGTATACTTAATTTTAGTTATTCAGGGTCATTACACCTACTGTAATTTATTATACTACATGTAAATATTGCTGTAACTAGCTAAGCAGAACTGTAATGTACTGTGATTGATGACTGTAGTTAGTTCTATGTTCTATGTTGTTGCACAGTACCGGTGCTAGGCATGTGGGTGCCCTAAGCACAAATGCTTTGTGTGCCCCCATCCTTCCTCTCTCCAGCACGCAAGTCTCTGCCGCATGTGCGCATCCCCCGTGAGATTATGTATTATGTGCTAGCCATCAATTGAACCAGGTTTACTAAACTCAAATATACACATCAAATAGAATTAACTTAATTAAATTGCATTTTGACACATTAATTCACTTTCATATGTTAAATTAACAAAACATTTATACAGTGTAGTTCTAGCATTTCTCAGAAGACCCCTCTGGTGCCATTATTTTAAGAGTTTATAGTAATGGATAAATTTGTCCTGAAAGAACTGATATGTGGGAGGAGAACCACGACTGATGCTCTTCTTCCTTCCAATTTAACACCCTATAAATTTCCATCGCTACCTTCCATTTCCCATGACCCTCCACTACCTCTTCTCCATACAACATTTCTTAGTCCTATCTCCTTTCATCAAAGAGGGGGTTTATCTTTGCAGCTTAAAGCAGAAGCCACCAGAACTCCTCCCAAAGTTCTCTCATCCATACATTCATCTCCTCTCATAGACACAACGTCAGGATATACTACCATCAGTGCAGGGTGCTGCGCAAATTGATTGGAGGGGACATTATACAACCTCCTGATAACCCCAACACCCCCTCCCACTCACCAATAACTAACAAACTCCTAAAAAAGAATCTGTATTCACTCCATGGCCTTAATCTGAACTTGTTCGGCTGAGTCATCCAAGCTTGGAATGAATCTGTGCTTATTAAGACCGTTCAGATCTTTCTCTCTTCTCTTACCTGGAGATTTACACTTAAACCCTACCTCTAGACAACGGGTGAGCTGGAGGAAAATGAGCCAAACTTTATGGAGAGTTTCACTGAGCAAATTTCAGAGGAGTCCACAAGGACTCAAGTCTTTTCTTTCACAAGCCACATTGACATGCACTGTCATCTCCAGAGTGATACCCAAAGATGAGAAAAGGCCTGCGGTTGAATTTGACTTGAAAGCTAAAGCATTTGAAAGATGCCAGAGTGTCTGATCCCTCTATATTCTCCTCTGTGGTATTTTTTTTATGTTGTTGATTTGTGATGTCATTATGTGTGACACTGTTTTATGCTGAGGTGAGTAATAGTTACATCATACAAGTACATGTAGTACACTGATACAATTCACCAATCAGTTTGTCTTTCCTGACATGCAATATGCTTCAGTTTGATAGTGTTGACTCTCATTTTTTTCAAGAACCATTCTTTGTGATATGAATCACAGAGCCATGCAGTTGCAGTAAACATGGCATACTGGTATCAATTTGTAATAGTAAACTGTATTAAGATTATATGAGCAAAATAATTACCCAATTCTGCAACAAATCTACCCTGAAATAGAGGGCTGTAGTACTTCATCTCAGAATCAAGGCTGAACTTAAGACACTTCTTGTGTCTTGGACTCTACTTGGACTCGGCTATTGATCTTGCCACCTTTTGTTTCATTTTTAAAAGTGCATACACAGTCATATGAGAACATTAAGACCACCTTCCTAATAGCTGAATAACCCCCTTCGGCTTGGATGACACTAGTGATATTTTGTGGCATAAACTGTATTAGGTGCCAGAAGGCATCCAGAGGCATTCATGCAAATTCCAACTGCAGCAGAGCACTGAGGTACCAACTGCTGGAGTCATCATTCCACTCTGGCATCAGTGGTCCTTGGAGCACCACTGTTATGCTGTTGGGAGGCATTCAATATATGAGAAGTACATTCTCAGTACACCTTGGGGGGCATGGTGGCTTAGTGGTTAGCACATTCGCCTCTCAGCGCTGAGGTCTTAAGTTCGAGTCCACATTTGAGCGGCGTTTCCATGTTCTCCCCGTGTCTGCGTGGGTTTCCTCCGGGGACTCCGGTTTCCTCCCACAGTCCAAAAACATGGAGGTCAGGTGAATTGGATACTCTAAAATTACCCTGGTGTGTATGAATGAATGTATGTATGTATGTATATATGCCCAGATATGGTTGGCACTCTGTCCTGGGTGATTCCCATTAGTACCTGATGCAGTCCTCCAGGTGGACGGTTGCTTCCGGTTGAGAGTACGCTGTGCGTGACTGGCTGCCGCTTCTCACCGGTGTGTGTGTATGTGGTTGAGTGTGTGTATATGAAGTGTGTTGATTGTAAAGCGTCCTTGGGTATCTAGAAAGGTGCTATATAAGTGTAACATTCATTCATTCACCTTCACTACAGCAGCTCTAAAACATCCCACAAAGTTAGCAATTATTCTACCACCCTTTGTTTGGTATCGTAATCACATTCACTTTTGGACATCAATCAAATCATGTCCATTGCCCATGATGATTGTTTTGCGCTCTGCTACAACTGCTATAACTGACTGGTGTGCTCATCACATGGAATCTAACATCTCGGGGCAAGTTAATTCCAACCATGAGTGGTCAAAATATTCTGATATGACTGTATATATTTGCCATTTTCATTCCAAAAGCCTGTAAAAGCAAATCAAAACCAGTTATCATGTCCGTTTGTTTGGAGTGGACACTGAAAGCAAAGACATTCAGGTCATTGATGTGCAAATGCTCCTCAGTTATATCAGTTACTTATGGCTGTAATCTTAAAGTTCAGTTTTACAAATAATATAAATAATTCACATCTATTTCAGTGAAAAAGAAGCACAAAAGAAACATGTAAGATTAGCAACAACACATTTCTGAGATGTTCAGGAATCCAACAACATTGACTGGAATTTGACTTATTGATGTAGCAGACATTCAGGTTTGGTTTATTGTCATTTTGAAACCAACCAAAAAAGTCAGAACCACTGACCTGATGCTGTTGACGCAAAATGTATTTATTGAAAATGTCATTAATTGCATTAATGTTTAACATGGAATTAATTATTATTAATTAATTATTATTGCATGATTAATTACCAATCAATTAGTACTAAAAAATTCTCATATATTTTTGGACTTGTTGACTTGGTCTTAGTCTGTGTAAGACTAGACTCAATCTCAGCCAGCCATAGTCTTAGGCTTGTCTTGGACCCAGTTAAAGTGGTTTTGCATTGAACCCTACTGAAATGTCACATACTCACAGGGCCGTCGTAGTGGGGGGAAAAGTGGCACTGAGATACCAGGGCCCCAAGTGTGGAGAGGGCCCTTGAGGAGTCTGGAATTTTATTTTATTTTAAATATTTAAAAAAAAAATGTATAATATAGGGCGGGGCCATGGGCATTGCTTGTGCATAGAGCCCAGAATTTGGTGCTACACCCCTGCATACTCATCACTGTGTGGTGTGATGTCATGTAGTGTATTTCTTTCTATGGTGTTGTAGAGTGTTTGAGTAGCTTGTGTGTGATAGTCTACTAGGCCTGGGCGATATCTACAAATACTGAACACAGTATGTTCATATTACAATATCAGGGTAACCAGCATACTATGAAATCTGTGTTTTCTGGCTCCGTCTCTCATCACGTCTCTGTCTAATAGCTAATGTGTGGTGAGAGTTCTGGTGTGGACAGGCTGCTGTAATCTGGGTGGATGCTGCACATTGGTGGTGGTTGAGGTAATGTCTGTTTCAAATGTCAGCTGCCAAAGTAATGTAACTGTAAGTAAAAAAGCCTAAATGTGTGGTAGAAGTGGGATTCGAGGTACCATTATACAAAGTTGACAATAGATTCATCATTGCAACTAAGAAAGACGGTGCAAATAGAATCCAACTAAAGAATATCTAGATATTATTCAGACATGGTCCAGGGTTGTACTGTAAGCAGTTGTTTTAAAATGTGCAACGTAATTAACAATCCATTAGCTACAGTGTAAAAGAACCCTAATTAGATTTTTAGTAACATCCATGTTTACATGTTTATAAATGATCGTTTATAAACAGTTTCTCTCAGCACCTGTAGGGATAAAAGTTTTATTCTTAAACAGTACAATGACATTCAAATGATTTACCAAATTAATTCCTGATGTCCTATTATTATTATCATTATTATATTATTATTATTATTATTATTATTATTATTATTATTAATAATAATAATAATAATAATAATAATAATAATACGTTTTCAGGTTTATTCATCAGTTACTTATTTAATGCAGACATATATATTTATATTTCTGTCTTCTAATCTGCTTTTTTGTTTTAATATTATGATTTCTCAGTGCTGCTGATACATTTATAAAGTTTACATACACATAGGCCACCATGATTTCACATCACAATATGATTATTTTGACAATTCCATTAAGTGATTGAAGACAGACTTTAATACACTATATTAGACTTACAGTGTGTCAAAAGATTGCATACACCAAGTACCATCCCTTTAAAGAGTTTCAGGAATTTCAGAAATTGATGTAATTAATTTTAGAAGCTTCTGATTGGTCACCTTCATAATCAGGAACTAATTAATACACATGAGACTGTATTTAAGGGTACTGACCTTTACAGTCAGTGCTTTTGGCTCTTACCACATTGGAAAAATTGCAGCAGCTCAGCCAAGACAGATGACAGAGTGATGTCCAAACAAATAAAGTCTCTGTAAAGACAATAGTAATCAAATATAAAAATATGGGCGAAACATCATTAATGAAAAGAGCATATATTAAGTCCCAAATGAATAAAAAGGTTCACATTAACCGAACCCAAGTCAATAACAAGGAACTGGTGAAGGAGCTGGAGGCATTGGGTACCAACATATTTACATCCATCATTGAGAGAGACCTACATCACTATAGCCTACCAGGTTGCACGAAAGAAGCCCTTAGTCCCAGCCCGGCATTAAAACATCTGACTAAAGTTTGCACGTAATCAACAGAACAAAGACCTGACCTTTTGGAGGAGTGTTCTCTTGCACAATTTTAAAACTGAATTGTTAGACCTTAATTTATGAAGAAATAAGTACGGAGGCAAATGAGGCCAAGGCAAATGTAATCAATTATACAATAATAATAATCAAATATGCCCTAATACATGAAATGCATGGCTGTGTGTAATGTGTTGTTTTGTGAAAAATTGAGTTTGAACATCTTTTGCTTAGGTGTGTGTTTGGTCTAAACTGTTTGTAAAGAACATGATCCAATAAAGCCAAATATTTCATTATGTTCACATGAGAAACAATCTGTTAAAAATAAAACAAATCCACTAGAGATCTGAATTCTGAACTTTGCATGTGTTCACATTCACACAGCCCAACTACTCAAAGGAGCAGACTTTAACGAGTGGACTAAATCTCTGAATTTATTGTGTTTTCCTCCCCACAGGACCTGTAAAGCTTGACTGATATATGAAAATGTAGCATGGTTTCATATTTACATTCTTCTGTATTGAGCCCACTGAGGTGAATTCCAGCCAGCCGTGTTAGAATGGCAATAAATATTAAAAATTTATCTCGAATAGATAACAAAAAGTATCTTAACAATTTTTTTCAGGAGCTCTTTTGTCTTATTTACTAATTGCTATGAAACTAATATGCAAATGATGTCTAATGAATAGAACTGCAGACTTTTTGGGGTCAAACTCATTGAAAAATGTCCATCTTTGGACATTTTAATGTCCCTGTTTCATGCATGCATTACCTCATTGGGCTGATTTGTGTGCTTGGATGTGACTGTGCAGGTGGTGTCAGTCTGACACTTTGTCTGGCTAGCCGGCGCAGACACGACTCTGCTGTGATGTCACCCTGCTGGTCAACTCTATGCCCTACGTGTCTCTGGCATGCCAAGAAGTCCAGCTCTCTGGGGACTGAGGTGAGCAAACTGACCGCAAAGCAGGCCTGACTTGCCCACTGCAGTCAGGGAGCAAGTCTTCATCCATCATCTGGACACTCAGCATTTCCGTCAGCCTTCATTCGGTTTTAGGGTTCCAGCAAGTTCTTAGTCACCATGCCATCTAAAGCCAGACCAAGTTCCCATTACAGGGAGAGAAACCACGGGGGCCTTGTTTGACTCCATCTCTAAATTACTGCTAAAGCAAAGATGGGCTAAGACATGTCATCACTTCCCTTCCATTACTGATGATCTCAAACAGGAGTGAAGGGCCATGTAATTGGCCCATCAACAGGCTGTTAGCGCAAAGAGCTCCAACAGGGACTGCAAATGGTATTCAAAGAAAATCTCAACACTGTGTTTCAGATAATATCATGCCTCTAAATTTTAAAATGGTCAATAAACTAATGATCTAATAATGATCTATCAATTAGCTGGACTCAAAGTCTGAAAAAAATGATATACAATTCACTCCCCAGTCCATATGATCTTTAAACAAATACTAAGCTGAAAAAGATGCATTTGAACTGTTTTGATGGTTTTACAAAAATAAATACATACATACAGTATATCTTCCTATTTAGCGTACAACATGTAGCCCCACCCATTCACACTGAAGCTATAAGGAGTGTTACACACAGAGGCATATTAGAAACACAATCCAGCCCTATTGTTTAGAGCAGTTATCCATCATCAGCCCAGCGATTGATATCATCATACCATTGGGGGGTTCCTGTGATCAATTGTAATTATTCATTCCTGAGGCAGAGTGCTATTGACCTCAGAGGGCTGCTGATGTCAGTGATCGTCATTCTGAAGGTGGGCTGTTATTCTAGACTTTTAGACTGTACAGATTGTACAGTCAATCCCTGACATCACATGGGCTGCTTGTTGAATTAGGTTCAGTATAGGGCAGCCAATCAGAACTGAGGTAATTTGCATATAGGACTATGCTTCCTAAAAGCACACTACTAAAAACAGCCTGTTTAAATTAGTTTGTACAATAGGTCTGTGAAATGTATTACAGCTGATTTTCTGTATCTGCTGGCAATTTCAGTGACTGTAAACTGTGTTAACGCTGCAAAAAATAATTTTAGAACTCAGTGTGCTTCTCGATTACTTCCTGTAGTTAAAGCAGTGGGAAGCAGGCTGACACCGCTGCTTTTAGAGCATAGAGCTTTCACAATGTGTCAAAAAAGAAAATGCAAGCAGTCAAACTGGGTGTAAAACCACCCACAGAGTAACCACAGTGGATTGTGTAGGAAATAAAAACACAGGAACAGCAAGAAGTATGTGAAACAATCAGTGTGCTGGCTGACTGGGAATGAGACTATTGATTAGCAAATCCAAGAACCAACACAAGAACCTAAACTCTCCATATTAAAGCTTGACTCATCAGTTCCCGTGGCTCATGACATGCCCTGAGAATACTCACTGGTAATAATGGTAATGGAATGCTAAAAGCATTAAGACCATTATGATGCTCGAAAGCATTTATTTGTGGTTCTCACCATCCAGACATGCTATTCCCATTCCCATTAAGCTGGCTAAAGCTAATTCTGACTCATAATTAGGGAACACATAGATTATGATAAATGTGTTCTCTCAGGTTCGCGTCGACTGCCTCACATGAATTCGTAATGCTTGTTCCGGGGCTTCATGCAGCTACCTCCCATGAGGCAGTCTCACGATGAGACCTCTAGTCAATCACACGCTCATACTCAGTCAGGTCGGAAGGTCACATGAGCAATAGGTGAGGATTAAAGTGGAAATCCAACGCCCCCATCATTCTCACCAGGAGGCCGATGGAGAAGGGATAATCTCAGGGACATGATTAAAAGTTAAGCTTAAGTTCATTAAAGGGTTCATGAGGATATGTTCAGGAGGAAACTGATGAGGCTTAGATACTCGCTTTCATACATATCTGATCTTTTACATGGTCAATTAATTAAATCATGAAATGTCACTCTGAAATATAAGGGTTACTAAATGGTTTTGTTCTAGGCCAGGGGTGCACAATACGTCGATCACGATCTACCAGTCGATCGCAAAGGTAGTGTGTGTAGATCGCATGGCATTTTAAAAAAATAGACGTCAGCCTATCATCCGTCCTCGCTATAAAACATCTCACTTGAGTGACATACATGGATACTGGTCAAGCACTAGGACCCAGCGGGATTCCAAGCCGCTCAATCTGAAAATCCTGTTTCACTTTAGACTGCCCACAAGCTCATTCGATTGGCTCTGCCATTTCTTGCTAACGTGTGATTGGCCGTCTCCGCTATCGCTTCATAAAAAAGCATCTGGACTTGTAAAACAGCGTTTTTCAAGTCAGCCAGCAGTCCGTGTTCACCGGTCACTGTAAGTTCTTAACATGTATGTTTGTTCTGCCTGTGTAAGAAACCTAAAACGGAGCATTTCCATACGGAGTGGAGCAGGACTTTTTACTGTCGTTTTTAAGTGTGTTTACCTTGACTGCATTACTCGTCGTCAGCCTTTCACACGTGAAGATCATTAAGTCCAAGTATCATTCCACTATGACTGATGATCATCTGGAGGTTGGCTTGAGGCTGACTATCAGCAACTACTGTCCAGACTATGCATCCCTGACTGATTCCATTCAATCCAGTCTTCACCAGCATACACTGTACACATAAATTGTCAATATATTTATAAATAAATATATGTCTTGCATTTTTATATTAGGTAGACCATTTTGACTTAGTCATTAGATAAGTAGCTTGCAGGCTGAAGAAGTGTGTGCACCGCTGATCTACACAAAGGGGGCTTTACATTAGGCATCCACTGAAATGACCATCATTGTTTTAGCCATGGTTCTTCACTTGAAAGAACCTTATGTAAATAGTAAGAGATTCCTATTGATAACTTCACAACATTTTGTGAATATTTATTGAGAAAGGTAATCTGAATCTTCTGAACTTCACTTTCTCCCAATTCAAACTGTAAGGCTCTGATGAGAAGAGCAGGTTCTAAGGAAGAGGTTATGCTTGAAAAGTTCCAAAAATGGAGCTTGGCTGAGGTAAATGTAAGCAAAAATGCTAATCGAGTGTTTGAAGTGCATGTCTGTGTGCGTGTGGGGGTGGGTGGATGAGTTTGCACGTAAGAGACAGCAGTAAGTCTCCAAGCCAGAATCCTCATGCTTCAGCAGGTCCTCATTAGACAGCAATACATTAGAGTTTACACTCGAAAGAGCCTGGCCTAAATGAAAGAGTAAATGCATAAAACTCAATTACAATGTGTGGGAGGCTTCACGTTCTTGCTCACTGCCATCTGATCAATGGTGAGTCCCTGGTTTACTCAAAAATGCATTGGAAATCTGAAAGTTTAAAGAGCACAGCCCAGGGTAGGTTCTTGTAAATCCTCAAGAATTTGCTTGAAGGAAAGAAAACAGAAAAAAGCGATCATTTACGAAGTACAAATTAAAGGTCATGTCTGATGTGGGTTCACTTTCCTGAAAGGCAATATGCAAAGACGGGTTCATATTTACAAATTAATCATGACTAGATGTAGGCGTCAAAGCGACAGAGTCAGAATTGGACTTACAAATTTGATTTCCTAAAGCATTTGGTACTGTGAGTTAAAGGAATGGTTCTGAAACATACACAATCATCCAGTTTAATCAGATATAATCAACAAGCCAAGACAGGTTTGGAGTCCAAGTTTTGCTTCTTTGGTGTAGCTGCAAAGCTAACATGGCTAACAAACACTACACATCAATAGTAGCCTAAGTAACTTGATCATTTTTTGTTAAAATACTCAAAATTTTTCCTAAACTTTTCTCAAACCACATCATAAACAAGCCTGTGTTTTTGACAAAGTATGACTTACTGGGAAATATTAAAAAATGATAAAACGTCACCATTATAGGCAGCAACTTCCAGCAGGACTAGAATTCACAAGGCAGTCTGAACTGGAGTTCTCCAAATTTATGATGATCTAGTCAGCACTTTTTCTTCCTGAAGTGCTTCTGTGCAAAACCTCGACTCAAAACTGTTCTGACGGCAGCGCTGCCTTCGAGGAACAACAAATGTAATTGGTTGCTATCTAATGGGCTGTCTAACCGTAACCATAACACATACATGTGTTGAAAGCTCTGTGTATTGCTTGTTTTAATAGGTTATTCTCTGAAGCAATTGCATTTGTTCGCTGCCTTCAGAACAGTTTTGAGTAGAGGTTTTAGACATGAGGAGGTGGATTGTGTATGCAGGACCTGTGTTTTAAATGGCTGCTACAGCGTTCTGTGAGTTCTTCAGTTTGATAGTTCACAGGAAGTATAAAATGGACTAGTCTGTATGACCATTCTTGAGATCTGAATGCAGTTTGAGCATTTGAGAATTTGAGATAAGCTTACTTCAGATTTGATGTATTTTTTATGGAATTTATAAAGCTATTTGGGTGGCTGCTGAGTAGTGAGTCTGTTAGCCTCATGGTTCTGTGAAGAGTGAACAAATCCATGGAGAAGTGGGTCAAAGAAGTGAAGTACCAGTAAAGCGATGGTACCAAACTTTTGCCCACTGAAGCCCAACTAGTGATCTGGTGCCTTTTGAAACATGCCTTGCAAACCATTTCTTTCAAGAAATGGCTTGATGTATTTCGTGAGCAAAATGGATTTGCACAATTCTCACAGCCATTGAAGGGAAGCACATCGGGCCTCCAAATTTCATATGTGAAAACACCCTGAGGCAGAATTTTGCAAAGGAACGGGAAGACAATAAGGAGGTAAACAGCTTTCAGCTTTCCTCCTCTGCTTCCCCTAAGTCCTCTCTTTACCTGATAAACCTGCTGCAAAGAGCACATTTACTCAAAGCACTGCCTCCAGAGATTAGATTATACAACCTCATTGTCTGTAACTATTTTTGAAATTCCTGCTGCCAGCTGCATGGTCCAAAATTTGCATGACATTTTTTTAACTCTAGGAGCCTTGTGGCACTACGCTGCAAAAAGCCTCAAATGGAGATGTCAATTAAGCGCAGGAGCAGCACCTCTTCTAATGTCAGCCTCTTGCCTTCCCCAGAAATTAATTATGCCTGCAGTGCCTCTAATTCCTCCTGACATCTTTAACTATGCAGATATGGAGGCAGGAGCCAGCATGAGAGAGAGAGAGAGAGAGAGTCTCTGAAGCTGAAGGCACTGAAAATGAATTGTCCTTTTACACCCAGACTAGAGCCACTGGTGCTGACCTTAAGCTAAGCCAAGAGGGGCCTCATGTCTGCCTTTGTATTCTGCCGCCGTGCAAGCCATCCATCAGATTTTAAGGTCACTGTCGATTCCTAGTCGTTCTATTAAAAGAGCCAGACACATGGGCAAACACACATGCAAGCACATGGATCCGATGCTGCCGACCAATCTGTTTCTCAGCCCCACTCTGCATGTTACTCGAAAGAGCAAACCAGAGGAAGAAAACAAGAACAAAGGATCTTGTCCATTCACTGAAAATCTGATACCTCCCTTAGAGATGTTCCAGGCTAAACCCGTGTATCTTGCTGTTATGAGTCAGCTAAGCCTTTGATATTCATTTTGGAGAATTCTCCTTTCACTCAATAGACATGTTTAAAGTCTGTTCAGTGACTCATTAATTGGTCTTAAAAGAACAACTTAGTGCTTTTGTGGTGCATCTGATTACCACCCTGCATCGTGATCTGGTTGGAGTTTTGTGCGCCGCAGGCTCTTAGGTGTCAGTTGGCACCAGCGGTGCTGTACGTGAGCTCAGGGAAATCTTTACCTGCAGGGAGCAGGCTGAGCACTCTTTAGCATGCGCAAGAGGCAACTGGAGAGAAGAGGAGGAGGAGGAGGAACTCTCAGAACAGACTGCAAATTAATGCAGGAAGAGGACTCCCAATGGGGGGAAGCCCAGTAAACCAAAAGTGGTGCATTCCTCAGCTGCCTGTGGCAATGCACCATGGTTTCCTCATCTTTTCTATAAAACCTACCACAGAAAAATGCTTTCCAGAAGCATTTGGAGGAAACAAAGTGACCAGTAACTTCTGCAGAAGTGTGCTATCTTGAAGTGTGGGGAAGAGGTGAGGTGAGCTGGCTTTGTGGTAAGTTCCATGAAATGGATTGTCTCTCAGCCAATCAGAAAAATGGCTAAAAATGAATTATGGTATAATCTCACTTACAAATTACCCAAACAGGAAAGACATGTATGGTGTCCAGAATGTGGTTCTTTAGGTTAGGACTTAGGTTAGATCTATGAGACTAGCTTATTATTATTATTATTATTATTATTATTACTACATTATACATATATAGCATCTTTCTTAATATCCAAGGATGCTTTACAATCAACACACTCAATTTACACACACTCAACCACAGACTCCAGCAAGAAGCAGCAGCCAGTCGCACACAGCGTACTCTCAACCGGAAGCGACCGTCCACCTGGAGGACTGCATCGAGCACTAGGGGGGTCACCCAGGACAGAGTGCCAACCATATCTGGGCAAACATACATACACACATTCATACACAGACATACACATTCATACACACCAGGGTAATTTTAGAGTAGTCAGTTCACCTGATCTCCATGTTTTTGGACTGTGGGAGGAAACCAGAGTCCCCGGAGGAAAGCCACGCAGACACGGGGAGAACATGGAAACTCCGCTCAGATGCAGACTCGAACCCAAGACCTCAGCGCTGAGAGGTGAACATGCTAACCACTAAGGCACCGTGCTGCCCTAAGCTTATAATGTCCTCAAACTCTGTTAACTGTTACGTTTAAACAGACGTGTTTATGTAGTTTCTGACAAATATATTTTGAGATATAAGCTTTCATTACCTGCTCCAGTTACCTTGTAGCTCAGTGTGTGGTACCAATTCAGTTGAATAGTCCTTTATTGATAATTACATTCTACTAAACAGGTAATCAATAGCTATTTATTTTCACCAAACCCAACCCTAGTTCTAACCCTAACTTTATCCTTAATGTCAATCAAAACCTAAACTTAACCATAAACTGACTCCTAAGCCTAATTCTGGTCCCATTTCTAACCCTAATGATAAACCTTCACATAATCAATTAACAGAATGTGATAAACATGGAGCAATAACAAGTTTCTATGAAGTCATGCCTAAGAGAGGAGGCTGACATTCTGCACAACTTTGGCTGATGGAGTGTGAGGGAAATTTAAAATGCATCCCATTGTTTTCCAAGGTCTTGTTGCTCTGACAAAACATGTACTCAATACAATCAATGGGATCTGAATGAAGAAGCCTGGAGACATTCAGTTTTCCAACAGCTAGCATCAAACCAAAGCCAAATCACATTAGCCGCAGTGATTTGTGCGCGTGAGCGAGAGTGACTCATGCTCAGAGGGAAGGACTCTAAGCTAAGATTAAGCCGTGGATTCTAATGAGTCTAATGAAGTGAGCGTGAGTGTTATTATAAACTGTGCCGCGGTGTTTGAAGTAGCCATTAGATGGGGAAAGTCCTGCCAATGCCTGCTAATTGAACAGGGAGATTGGAGGCCCACTGCGAGTGCGGGTGCGCTCCTCTATGAGGTAACAGACAGCGCAAAGGCCGAGCCCCCCTGTTGTCTGTGTGGGTGATGGATGGCCATTACATCTACAGCCTGTTAGATTCATGACCACACACACACACACACACACACACACACACACAGTCAGGCCAGTTTGGAGGAGAAAGTTTCCTCATTATCTTCACAGTCATTCTCTGTCTCGGAGGAAGTTTCTTTACTCCAGCACACCTACCCCACCCACCTGCCCCCTCCACCCCCCAAACCATCATCAGTGCATTCAATGACAAGGAGCTGTGCATTCAAACACAATTTAAATGCAAATTCCACTTCCGCTTAAAATGACAAAGCTAAAAAAAGGTGACACAGAGAAGATATGATTTGTGTGGTTTGGGCTGAAAGTAAATCTTCAAGATGATCATAGTTCATACCTCCACATTTGAATTCAATTCTCTTGTGATGTGCAACAGAGTTTCAGGAACAATATCCCAAGTGGTCATTCGCATTCTTATGTTCTGCATAATGCTGTTTATGTTGTCTAGTTCTGACATCCAACATAATCAAAGGAAGCAAATCTATAGATAGCTGCTCATAGGCTTGAGATTATCAAAAGCCCAGCACTCGTACACTTGCATTGGTATGTCACAGCTTTCAACATTCAAAACAAAGTCTTCACTAACGCTTTGATCTGCAGTAGTAGGCTCCAAAATGTTTGCCCATCTACTTTAGGACAGAACTACAAAGCTCCAAGAATAGTGCTTTACAAATTCATTCTCTCAGCGTCATGCTTGCGTTTTAAGCAAACAACAGAAAAGAGCTCATAACTTCATGACTCTGCTAATAAAATCCAACAGAATTAAATTCCTATTAAGATGTAGATGTACTCCTTAGTAACATGGTGCTTTAAAGCTTATCCCTCCCATTAGTGAAAATGAGTGTTTTGTGCTGGGTGAAGTGTAACGTATTTGACACTGATTGTGCTCCACGCTCTGCCTGATAGTGTCAGAGCCTGTCAACCCGATGATAGCTCCAATTAGAGTCACTGCGTTGTTATTGTTATGTATGCTATTGTTTTTTCTTATCCATTAATGGAAAAGCAGACAGGCATGAAAGTATGAAAAGCTCCAGCTCCCTGCTTGCCTCTCTGAATGCTGCTCATGCATTTTGATAAATCTAATGACTTTTGCTCCTCCAGCACAAACGGCTAAACACATTTCCATGAACAAGACAATCGAGTAAAGAAAAAGCAAAATAACAAAAAGCAAAAAAAAAATTTCACAGTATTGATTTCTCCTGTTTTATAGCGTATGAGTTTCAGTGGGTTGAGGCGTTTCGATTTGAACAACAGCAGAACAAGCATTCATTTTAAACAGTGGATGTCTAATCGTTGTTCTGGAGGAAGAATGGAAATGGAGACATTTTATAAAGGTGAACATCAATACTCTGACTTATGTCTAAGGCTGCCCATATCAACGCTCTTACCAATCAACAAACCTACCGATTATTTTGACATGTGACTTTAAGGGTCCATATACTGCATTTTTCATATTATTTTTTTCACTTATGGCATTTGTGTGGGTTTATGTATTAGTCATAAATCATTTTTATATGACCGTTTTCCGACCTCTTTTTCTCTTAGAATTAAACAGCCTGATTTTGTTACTGCACCTTTGAGACTCTAATATGTAATTGATTGCTTGTCCTGTTCTGGCTCATACACATCAATGTAAATGGACAAAGCTTTTCTGTATGTATAGATGGGTATATGCTGATGTGTTGTTGCTGTTACAAAACCATTCCATTCAAGATGTTTTGCAGCTTAATTACTATATATGAACTACATGGACTGTATACATTTTACTTCAACAGTGTTGACATACTGCACTAAAGCAGAGACATTATAATTGAGAAGACTGATGGAATATGAATGATACACCTCATAACACTCAACATGGCATCTGTTTGCAGAGAAAAGAGAAAAAGAGCCAATCGGCTGGCTGGTTATGAGTGGGAAAGTCTCACCCCCATCTCATTGTGAAGAACTGCGTAAGCACAGTACCCACAACAGCATTAAACATGTTAATTCATTGGTATTTTATCAGTGATTTGAAATATGTAAATAGAAATGGAAATTTGAGCTTCAGTATTTTGGTCTCTCCCCATTCAAAAAGAGAAGAGTCTGGACTATGAATGGAAATAACTGCCAGGAGCATTGCCAAGATAGCTGCCAAGTGAACAGCCATGCTTATCAGGACTTTGATCAAACTCCTACTAAAAAAATGAGGTTTTCCATGATGTAAGCCCTTTAATCCTTTAATGTGGTTGCTACAGCTATTTATATCTGATTTATAGTCATTATCTTCTATTTGCAAGGTTTTAAACATTTGTTTTGACATCCTTTTTAATGATTGCTAATAAAAAGCCATGTAGCCACCTGGTGGCCAGTAGTTGCAAGTGCAACAAAGCACACGGTCAACAAAAATGGTTAAAGATTGGGCAGGAATGTATGTCTACCTTTAAGATTCCTGTGTAATCATTCTGCAAGAAAGTGTTCTTGAAAGTAAATACATTTTAATGGCAAAAGGAACATCCAAGTAGCAATTTAATTGTTGTGTTGTTCAAATATAGATTTTTTCTATGCAGTAAATTATGATTAAACGTGCCCACTATAATGAATATCATGAATCTTAGATATATTTTAACTAATAAGTGTTCTTTAAAAAATGTTTTTAAATGCATTTTTTATGTTACTTTTATTTGAGTGCTTAAGAGCATGTTGTCTACCTGAGTAGACATACAAATAACTCTTAAATAGTTGTATGTTTTCAGTTCATCTATTCATCCTTTATCTTATCCGCTTAATCCAGATCAGGGTCGCGGTCAGTCCCCTACCCCTGCAGGGCATTACAGACTATCCTAGTCAAGCCCAGGACAGGGCACCAATCCATCACTGGGTGCACACATACACAGTTTAGAGTACCCAATTCACCTGACCTTCACGTTTTTGGACTGTGAAAGGAAATCACAGATCTCAGAAGAAACAGACACAGGGTGAACATGTAAACATCACACACATGGGGACTTAAACCCAAGACCTCAGCACTGAGAGGCAAACATGTTAAACCACTAAGCCACCGTGCCACCCCATGTTTCTTATTAAGACTAAAAACTCTCATACAGCATTTTGTATAATGTAAATGTGTAAAATAAATATGCATAAGTATGCATTACCTTCATGCAAATTCCCAAGTAATGACTGCAATGTAATGATTTAATTCAAACCAAGTAATAAAGTTTAATCAAGTAGTTGTGGTAGTACTACTCCCACACTTAAGAGAAAAGTATGCCCTACCAATCTTGTTTTATAATGAAAAAGGATTAGCCATTAAATTCACCTGTCAGAGTGAGTTTGACCTATGTGGCACAACCTGTTGAGTCTGACAGAATCTGTTCTTACTCATCTCACAAATCATGCTAACGAACAGTCAGATAGACATGGCCTGGCTCCCCAACAGCACCGTAACACTGAGATCATCTTCACTCTTACAGAGAGATACTCACTCAGCCATCATATCATGATCTTTGTGCTATGACGCATTTGGGAAACCAAACCCAGACGTGATATAAAGAGAGATGATCTCTCTCTCTCTCTCTCTCTCTCTCTCTCTCTCTCTCTCTCTCTCTCTCTCTCTCTCTCTCTCTCTCTCTCTCTCTCTCTCTCTCTCTGACAGATGCCTAGAATAGTAAGGCAGCAAAAAGGATTTCAGAGACAAGCTATGTAGTCAGCAATTAACGAGCAGGAAAAAACACTGCAACGGAACAATCCGTAATGAGGTTAAATGAGGTTTCTTTTTGCAGAAAGCACTTTATTTAATATCCTATTGTGATAATACAGATGACATTATATGGCACTTGATCTTCTGACTAAAGGATCCTAAAAGCCATTTGATGTTTGGAGGATGGCAATTAATCACCTTTTTTCTAGTTGTAACCATTATAGTCATTGTTTCCACCATTAATTATGGTATTCAAATTTGTAATGAGTTCTTTGTAAAGAAAGCACACATTGACCTTTATGAGCCTCCAGAAACTTTGCATAAATTTGAAACCTTGTCATATTCCACATTGGCTATATATACATAGAGAGGGAGAGAGAGGGGGGGGGACAGAAAGAGAGAGAGGGAGAGAGAGAGAGTTTCACATAGTGTTTGATATAGCAGATATGTGTGAAATGTAGCTTAACAAACATAATGAGCTAGCAGAAAGATGTCCTTTCCAACCTGTACTGCAGAACCTGTGGATGATAGGACCCACTATTTTAAAATGTAAAAAAAAAAACTCTTTTCTGAAACAATTTAAAATGCTTGTCTTGACAGTAGTGAAGTAGGGTTTTAAAAAAATTGCATGAAGCACTGTGAAAGGGTTTTTTCACTCTTTTGTATGTGTTTACAATATAAATGTAAGTATAGTTCTTTGCTGCCCAATTTAACACTAAAACACAAAAGCATATTTAATTTATT
Organism: Crenuchus spilurus; assembly: GCA_036984385.1. Classification (NCBI taxonomy): domain Eukaryota; kingdom Metazoa; phylum Chordata; class Actinopteri; order Characiformes; family Crenuchidae; genus Crenuchus; species Crenuchus spilurus. The sequence goes on along the minus strand of BRDA01047482.1, from coordinate 21,262 downwards.
CTGGCTATACTGTTTTGTTTTTGAAAAGCACCTGGAATATATCACAGGAATAATGTAATGACTTTTGATGTGTTTTAGTATTCAGTTGGTGAGCACAGACTAATACACTTACATTATATTATACACATATTAGAAGAGTAGCAAAAATAACATATGACTGGAATACTCTGATTTAACATTATTTTATTTACACATTGGTATTCATTTAGTACAATCATTGGTTCAAAAATAACATAATGTTAACATGACTTACAATGGTGTTTCACTAGTCCTAAAAGTAGATAAAGAATCAAATAAAAAAAATTATACTTGGTCATTTATTTATTCAGAAAAATGAATGTGAGTGGCAAAAGTATGTGAGATTCTAGAATTAGCAGTTAATTTCAAGGTGAACATTGAAACAATCAGTGGGATGACAATAAGGTGTGAGTGGGTGTCCTGGTTTATTTAAAAAACAACATTTCTCCACAACATTTTTTTAAAAGTATTTCATGGCACAAACAAAGGAGATTTCAGAGGACGTCAGAAAAGTTGTTGATGTTCATCAAGCTAGAAAAGGTTACAAATCCACCTCTAAAAAGTTTGGACTCCACCACTCTACAGTCAGTGATATTGTGTTCAAATTCAAAACCATTCAAGACCATTATTACTTAATAGTGGACAACCAAAAAAGATCACTACAAGTGCAAGATGTGTAATAGTCCATGAGCTTGCAAAGGTAATATGTTATTAATGAGTCACCATCAGGAGCACACTGAACAACAATGGTGTGCATTGCAGGGTTGCAAGGATAAAGATACTCATCTGCTAAAAACTAAAAGCCAGAAGGCAATTTGAACAAAGTTTTGTGGATGGATGACGGTGTCAAATCAGATGCTGAAAGGAACTGGACTAAAAGGTTCATGTCATTTTTACCACAGACATGTAATATTGCATCATTTTTGTCAATAAATAAATGACCAAGTCTAATATTTGTGTCTCATGTGTTTGATTTAGTTGTCTTTATCTTCTTTAAGGACAATCTTATTAAGTTTTACAGCAGATGTATGCAGAAATATAGGAAATTCTAAATGGAGTACAAACCTTAAAGCACCATACTAAGTATATGTAGTATATAAGTAGTATACTATACGTAAACATAGTACTGCAGCAATTAGAAACTGGTGAACTGTTGTTCAAAGTATAGCACAGTTTGTGTTTGGATTCTGATCAACACATCAACTACTCCTGCCAATTATCTGTTGAGATCTAGAGGTTTTTCCACTCTGGATGAGAAGTGCCATGTTGAGTAGCAGTGCAGAGAAATAAGTGCCAATAAACAAATTCAGGCTAACATATATTTAAAGTAACCATACGTTCAGCCTCTGAAGCTAAAAGGTAAAAGGAGAAATGTTTAGATTTAACTGGACTTGCAACATTGAAAGCTGAAGTGAAAAACATTGAAAACTACTGATCATGGACTCATTTATGCAATCACATGTATAACAAATTTGAAAGCAGTAAAATTTCACTGTTGAGTTGGGCATCTGATCAACAATGTGCAAAAATAAATGCAGTCTCTTAAGGTGAGATGGCAGGTTAGCTGTTTTATTACTATGGAATTATTCTAAAAAAAATTAGAATGTAGACCAAATGTTTCAAACATATGATCTTGCTGTTCTTCACTGTGGACAAAGCTTTGAGTTTAGCTGTTCTAGAGAAAGGCTAGTAAAGTGGAAACATGTCCTTTGAAGCTAAAACAACAGAAGTAAAAAATGTAATAGCAAGTATATAGCAAATCATCAAAAAGGCTGCTTCCCCTTACAGCTCCAAAACAGACATTTGTTTGTTTGTCTATTGTTATACCTTATTATACCCAGAATATGAACTTTACACTGTGGGACTTTATTTAGCTTCTCTCTGTATGATTTTAGGTCTTATATATATCCGTCATCACTTATATTGTATTAATCTTATTTGTTCTTCTGTCCCTCAAACTCAGAGGTGATGGCGACCACTGAGGAACATGATGAGCAAGGAGCTGGCTCAGCTGGACCGCCAGATCAAGATAATCCTGGAGCAACAAGCTGAGCTGCACAAATGGAAGCTGTTTTTTTTATGGTTGTAAATTGTTCAAAATAGCAATATTGTTACATAACAAACACTTCCCGCAAATGATTGAAAAGGTATATAAAAAAATACCTGGAATACTTCTTTTAAATGTACCACAAGTCACTTCAAAACATATATTAACTACCTTGTCAAATGTGTTTGAATGCACATTTACAGAAACCTGACATGAATTCATTTTTAAGTGTCAAGCGCTGATAAAAAATAATGTTTAGGTGTTCTTGAAACGTATCACTGATTAAATTATCATGTGTGATATATGTGTGACAGTAAATTTAGAAACAGGCTGTATAAAAGTGTAAAGTTTGAAAGATACCTGCTTACAGGCACACAGACCATATTGTCCATAGCTGAACAGTGAGTGAGAGAATTATTTCTGTGGAAGTGCAAGAACTCAATTTGACGAGCCAAAAATAGGGCAAAAATCTCGGTTGTGTTGATTTTCTTTCTGAGGTAGGAGTCTCCTGAGGATCCTAATCTCTGCTGATGACTTTTCAAATGTTCAGCTTTGAAGCTGTGAACAGGGAGGAATCATGACGTCTCAGAGTTTGCATCAGCACATCAAAAGCCGACGACTTGAACGTCCATACTTCTGCGTAGCAGGGACTGGGCGGAGACAAGAATAGATGAAGAGGCTGATAGTCTAATGATACAATTATGATTGATAGAGGGATTCCCCCTGGCTGGCTAGCCAGCTAGCTTTTGATGTACCACAGTAGCCTGGGGCCCTCCTCCGAGCAACAGCTCTATGTAAATTTCCGGCTTCTCTGCCACACTGACGGCACAGATGAAACCCTCTCAAAGGGGAATATGGTGTCTAATGAAACCCATTCCTCTTTGTGATGACTATTACAATGTCGCAAGCCTCTCTTCAGGAATATTCCTCATGACTGGTGGAGGCTGAGAGAGAACGACAGAGAGGAATTGGAAAAGAGAGCAAGGTGACGAGTCTTGAAACATATGCTTCATCTGTGTCACCAGGGTTGTATGGATTTGTGCTCCCGTATGGGGTCAGGACAGGCTGGCGCAGGAAATAGATCCTTAGATGCTGGCAGGAGATGGGATTGAATGTGAACACGGCTGCACAGAACCCTGTTCTCTCTACTGACCCTGTGAGCCAGTTAATCTCAGGGGGGATGAGAGGGCTCTTATTGCCCATTCTGGGGAGTGTGGAAAAAGCCTTATCATCCATTTTATGACTCATAGTTGAAGTAATTAAAAAAACATCTTCTGAAGTGTGGTTCTGGAGCAGCAACAAAGTAGCCCGCACTCCAATAAGGTCTTACTGAGGAGCAAATTTCAAAAACCTCATATGACTGATAAGAGGAAATAAATCACAAGGCTAAGTAAACACTTCTCAGTAATGTGCCCAGTGATTGAAAACAAAATTATTTTCTCCCCAGCAACCTAATGGATCTCTGGCAAGATGGCTTTCAACAGATTGAACTGTGACTAAGGTTTTGGAAAGGCGCATGTGACAAGCCATCTTGTTTTTGTTTCCTTGGCACCTTGGTTATAACTTAGATCTAACGATTTCAACAACAACAACAAACTGATTCTCTCATGTCATTTCGCTTTAGAAGACTCTAATTTTGAAAACTTCAGAGCCAAGTTTAAAATGACCCTAAAATGAATTTCAATTGCATTGAAAATTTCTGCTTAATTCAATTTTTAATATGTAAATGAGAACACTGTCAAAAAATATAGAAACTGTAACTGTAATAATTACAGTTATAATAATAATTCTCTCTCAGAAATATTCTAAAAAATTATTATTCTGGATTTTACAGATTTTTATACTGTTATACTGATCGACAGTAAAACAACAAAGTCTTATGTGTAGTGAATTTAAAACATATAATTTAAAATTTAAAAAATATAATTTAAAACAATAACTTTTTGAATGAAATTATGAACAACAATGAACTTTTACATGTTATTGTAATTTTTTGTAATATTTAGAGTAGTTTGATATGAAATAATGGATCTGAGAAAAACTTAACTCTACAGCGTAAACAGTCATTGTACACAGTAAATCTGCCAGTGTTAAATCAACACTATTAGAGTTAAATTAACACTGAGGGTGTCAAAATGTAACACTCTCAGTGTTAATTTAACTCTAATAGTGTTGATTTAACACGGGCAGATTTACTGTGTATTTTATATATACTTCATATCTACAAACTGTATCAGTTTTATGGTGTTATATGTTATGATAATGCTTATATAGTGGTCTTAAAAAGTTCTGTTTCGTTATGCCCTACATCTGCTTTTATAAACCTACAGGTCCAATCGTTTCCTAAAAAATCCAGTCTAGAACAGTGTCTCAGGCATCATTCAGATTATTCATAACCATTTGATGTAAAAGCTTTCTCTGAGGTAGCTTTGAACACTTTGGATGTGTGCAGCTTCAAACCAATCTGACTGACTTTGTTTACAGCGTAACAATTAAAATATGCAGAAAGCATGAATTCTCATTTCAATCCATAGTGACATTTGCATAAGATTGCAGTATATTGTGAAATATTGCTCCATCATGCTCCATACGGTTAAGATGTTTTTAATGCCACGCTGAAATGTAATGTTAAAATTTAAAGGCAAACATATTTTCAAAGTGCATTGAATAAAGATGAGCACCCTGCATAACCAAAGGCTAAAACTCTTTCTGTTAGATTTGGTCCAGCAAGCTTTGAAGGAGGCAGTGCAAGATCAATCAGATTTGTGTAGCATCTGCTCAAACTGCATTTTGGTTTGGGATTTGTCTGCTTGGGGTTGACATGCAGAAAGAACAATCAGCTAGCACAGCACAGCCTAAGTGGAAGAGGTATAATCAGTTTTTTTGTCTCTGCTTATCTTATATGAAATTGTGTTGCTTACCACTATTGCCGTGTGCTACTGGTTAGAAATGCATGCTTGGGGCTTGATGCTGATATTCTAGTATTGCAGAAGAGTACAAACCTCTCAAATACCTTTGTTTATCGTCATAAAAAAATAAACAGATATGAGAGGAGATGCATTCAGTGAGTGCAGCCTATTGATTTAATTTTCCTGATTTATGATTATGTCAAGACTGACATTTCCTCATCCACTGGGAAGACAACATGCGCAGAGATCACCTTCAAGAAATTTGATTTAAAAGTGCTCATGTTTTCCTGCTCTCCAATATTAAATCTAAAATCAATATCATATCCATGAGGAAAGTATGAAATCGAATACAACGCACATTGCTTTGAATCATGCTACATTCGGGTGCAATAACTGTAGTTCTGCAACTTGACAAATGCATCTAAAAAGATGGATAGTGCACTTATGCCTGCAATTTGCCAGAGAGCTGGTTATTCACACCATATAAAGTACAACACAATGTACTTCTCTGTCTTTAAAACATATATCCTGATGCCCAAAAAGAGAGATGTAAGAACTAGGTGAGGAGTACGCATCTTAATTCACATCCATTTAGCACCTGGATGCGATTGCCCTTCTCACTTGCCATTCTATCTTCTGCAGAAGGTTTCAACAGCTGTTGTGTGATATTTCTTCTGTAAAACTTGCTTTCTTATAAGATGAGCATGTTCCCGCACTGCGCTGATGAATTGCTCTCACTAGTGCAGATCGATGGAGTTGAGTGGGCAAACCTTGCAATGGTCCCAGTTGGTTTTTGAGGCTCTATCTGACCTCTCTTCAGGCTGGTGCTGTGAGAGGTCATTCTGTTCTTTATGGAAACATCTCCCCTGCATCTCTTGTTGCTCGTCCTGTGGACTGTGGCTTGGACCAGGCTGGGTTTGTGGACAGAGCTCCAGGAAGGAGGATTGATTTCCAGTAAGCCAGGAACATCCTCAGGCTTCTGATGAGCTCGTCTGTCTTTTCCTAGTGTTAATCTCTTGGGCAGGCACTTGTTCAGCACTGCCTTGAGGCCAGCAACCATCTCAGACATGATTAGAAAAGAAATGCCAAAATGCTGATCTTTTGAACAATTACCAACTAATAGATGCTCTTTTTGCCAGCCAATTTTACCACAGAATAATCTGTAAATGAAAATGTATATTTATGATTTATGAATCCAGACATATCAACCCCTGCTACAAATTCCATCAGTAGTACACTTTGGAGCCTCATACTAAAAACTGTATAATATTTAACCTCCTAAGAGGAATGGAAGCAGGTTCAATTGACACCACTGAGAGCCTTGTTTATGTCTAACAGTGGTTGAAATCAGCCTTTTCTTCCTAAACAAGTACTGGTCATAAAATTAGAATTTCATGAAAAAGTTGACTTATTTCAGTATTTCCATTCAAAAAGTGAAACTTGTATATTATATTCATTCATTACACACAGACTGGTATATTTCAAATGTTTATTTCTTTTAATTTTGATGATTATAACTACAAGTAATGAAAATCCCAAATTCAGTATTTTGGAAAAGTAGAATATTATTTTAGACCAATACAAAAAAAATGATTTTTTAGAAATGTTGGCCAACTGAAAAGTATGAACATGAAAAGTATGAGCATGTACAGCACTCAATATTTAGTTGGGGCTTCTTTGGCCTGGATTACTGCAGTCCATCAGTCTGTGGCACTGCTCAGGTGTTATGAGAGCCCAGGTTGCTCTGATAGCTGTTGAATAGAATTGTTGGGTCTGGTGTATCACATCTTCCTCTTCACAATACTCCATAGACTTTCTATGAGGTTAAGGTCAGGTGAGTTTGCTGGCCAATTAAGAACAGGGCTACCATGGTCCTTAAACCAGGTACTGGTAGCTTTGGCACTGTGTGCAGGTGCCAAGTCCTGTTGGAAAATGAAATCTGCATCTCCATAAAGTTTGTCAGTAGCAGGAAGCATGAAGTGCTCTAAAACTTCCTGTTGGACGGCTGCGTTGACCTTGGACCTCAGAAAACACAATGGACCAACACCAGCAGATGACATGGCACCCCAAACCATCACTGACTGTGGAAGCTTTACACTGGACCTCAAGCATCATGAATTCTGTGCCTCTCCTCTCTTCCTCCAGACTCTGGGACTTTGATTTCTAAAAGAAAAAAAAATTTACTTTCATCAGTAAACATAACTTTGGACTACTCAGCAGCAGTCCAGGCGAGACGCTTCTGACACTGTCTCTTGTTCAAGAGTGGCTTGACACAAGGAATTTCATAAATAACCACTGATGCATCAGTGCTTGTTTCTCTTACTGTAGTACTGTACTGTTTTAAAGCAGCAGCCAGGTAAAGCTGTATGAAGCAATCCAATATGCCAAAAACAGGTTTTTTCATAAAGATAAAGCTGTGTGTTTACTTCTGACAATGTCTGTGGAATTCATATTAAAAATATCAATATATGTTCAAGAGTCTGAATTTAACGTTCCTGGATTAAAACCAATGCTGGCACAGTGTTTGAACAAAGTCAACAAGTCCTGGGGTGGCATTCATGAAAGCTGAACAAAAACTTTTGAAGGATCTTCAGATAAACTCTAAGGAGTTCATACACCCGTTTTCACAAGTTAATACAGTTTCTGGGGATCATTTTTGATCAGAATACCTCATTGATTAAGAGACTAACATATTTTCACTGTTTTTAAGTGGCTCTATTCATAATGACCAGTTTGAGTGCCTGTTCTTTGCTCATTCCACCCCCTTTTCTGCAGGAAGATTCAGCCTATCACCCCATCCCCCTGTCCAAAGTAGGCATCTGAATGTAAGTGCTGCACTATTTAAGGTGGAACAGGAAATGTGAATAAAAAGCTAACTGCACCTTGTCATGGACATTTGGTATTAATCCAACTTTTTTTAACAAAATTTTGTTTTATTGTTCTGAGTCACACTGACACCGTTTGAAAAAAAGCAGTCAGACAAAAAGTGGTTATGACACACCTACAGGTTCAGTTCTTTACAGAAGTTGTCATCCATAGTGTCTCACAATGTCAGAATGGAAGAGTTGAGTTCTTGAGCTGTAGATGGAGCTTCTCAGAATAAAGGTTAAAACTAATGAGCCCAGAAGTTTTCAAACTTAGCTTGTCCATAAAAGACTGACTGGGTTGTCATGTTTCAGTTGGTGGATTGAAGGCTTTCCACATCCCCAAATATTCAGAGTCAAATTACAATATTATTACCGCCTACCTAATAGTACCTACCTTCACAGGCCCAGGTGTAAGTCTTTAATCAGTGGTGATCCTTGACACTTTCATTTGTTCATTATAGGCAGTTAAGTGGTCCACTGTGGTGTGTCAGTTGCTCTGTACCACTCACTGGAGTGCCCCTCTGTCATCAATGGCACATGGAGCACCACTTTTGTGCTGTTGGGAAGCTCTCAATATACTAGAAGTCCATTCTCAGTACAGCTTCACTACAGCGGCTCTAGAGCATCCCACAAAGTTAGTGATCCAAGATCACTATCAAGATCCAACAACCCTTTGTCTGGTCACCTATTACCATGGCCTTTTGGACATCAGTCAAATCGCATCCTTTGACCATGTAGATCATGCTCTGCTACAACTGACCGGTGTGCTCACTTATACATACAGTGTATCACAAAAGTGAGTACACCCCTCACATTTCTGCAGATATTAAAGTATATCTTTTCATGGGACAACACTGATGTCACATCACATCTCCGTGATGTCATCATGGAGGAGTGGAGAAGCATTCCAGTGGCAACCTGTGAAGCTCTGGTAAAATCCATGGCCAGGAGAGTTAAGGCAGTTCTGAAAAATAATGATGGCCACACAAAATTGACACTTCAAGAACTTTCACTAAGGGGTGTACTCACTTTTGTTGTCGGTGGTTTAGACATTAATGGCTGTATTTTGAGATATTTTGAGGGAAGAATAAATTTACACTGTCATATAAGCTACACACAGACTACTTTTAATTGTGTCAAAGTGTCATTTTGTCAGTGTTGTCCCATGAAAAGATAGACTTAAATATCTGCAGAAATGTGAGGGGTGTACTCACTTTTGTGATACACTGTAGATGTGACAAACCTTATTACCTTTCATCTGCGATGTCCCAAACCAGGGATGGACATAATACTTTGATATGACTGTGCAAAGACACTGAAAAAGTGTGTTTGTAATAATATATCTCCTTTAATACACTTTTGTGAATCTGGCCCCTGATTCCCAAACAAGCTGTCAATAACACCTGAGCCGACCCAATACATTTGAGATGGGGATAAGGCTTCAGCCTTGCTAATTATCACATGCAGATATGCAGAGGAGATATTTTGAGACTGAGCAGCTTGTTGGAGAACGTGCACAGAGCCACTGTTATAAAGTATGCGCAGCAGCACAGGTGCTTAATCTGCTCCTTGACCCACACTGTAGTGTGTCCAATCCGATGTGCTCATCTTGCTCTGGCACCGCTCTCTGATTTGTCTGGCTTGGAGGAACGGTCCCGTCAGACCTTACCTTGCCGCTGGCCCTGGCTCAGCCAAGCTCAATTAACACGCAGGTCAGAGTTTTAATTCAGCCAGAGACAAAGCCACTATCTGGCTCCTGACGCAAAAAGATCAGGGCCTGGAATAATGAGATTTTCTTTAGCAAGTGATTATATGGAGCAGTCAGCCAGAATAGCCTCAGATCCCAATGATGCTCAACCTTTAGGTTTGAGAGCATTATCTGAATCCTATATTTAGCCAGTCATTCCTTTAGGGCTCCTGCAGAGAGCGTAATCACTCCCTTTCCTGTAGATGCATCACTGTCCGCATGTCAACTTTTGGCAACAGGTACTCTGTCAATGAACTGTCCATGGACTTCACACACATAATTGATGTCTATTTCTGATCAGATTTGAAAAGGAAACCTCTGGGAAAGGATAATTTGTCTTTTTGCCATCAGTGAGAAATTGTGCTCAGTTGGAGATGATGTCATTCTTCTTTGCCATCTTTGCCCGTTTGCCCATATTTGGACAGGAAGGAGAGGGCTGCTTAAATCCTGGCTCAGAGCAGCTCGATGAAGATGACGAGTATGACAGCACCTCTCAGAGCTGTGTCAGCCCATTCGTCATCCTGTCTGCAAGGATGATGAACAGTCCTGGCCCCCCTTCCTTCCCCATGACTCCTCACATAATGTTCAGCTCCCAGCCTGCCGCTTAAAGCACTCTCAGTGTTCTCAGGGCAGTGTTCAACATCCGTGATCAAACTACAGCCCCACCACTTGAGTATTACCACACCAGTATAGTACATAGAAGAGCAGAGGTCTACCAGGCAGTTTCTAACTTGACCTAGCAGAAGGTCAGTGATCAATATCAGAGATTAGACTTTATGATAGATTATCATTATGTGGCCAACATCTATACTATTTAAGTACTGTAAATGTACTATGTGAAGCTGTCGATACATGGTGAGATAGCTTAACAGTATTGTGGGTATTTATAGGAGTCAGGAGCGATTCTAGGAACAGAGCTTTAGGGGTAGTAAGCACCCAGTGATAATTGTGGACTCTACTGCAATGAGCACAGAAAAACAAAGGCTGTCACGATCACTAATGTGCTTTTCACTAACATTAACAGTCAACTTACTCACCTGTTTCTTGCTGTCAATCATATTCTCTCTACATATCCCCCTCTCTCTTCTCCTCTCTGCCTCTTTGTACTTTGGCAAATATAACAAAAAAAAAATAACAAGTATTTCAATAAAATAAAATACAAAAAATAGAATAGAATTTATTTAGAATAGCCTTTATCGTCACTATACACATGTGCAATGAGATTAAAAGCCACTTCTTTCATAGTGAAAACATGAACATAATATACAATATAACATTTATACAATATATAAGATAAATGTGGTAAAAAGGTGCAAAAATCGGAGACTCTATACAATACAAATAGATAGAATAATAAATAAATAGATTAATATCAATTTACAGCATTTTTTTCATAAAATATTGAGCTGCTGTGGACTGGTCAGATTCAAATCACACACTAATCCTAATAATCTGGATGAATATGATGAAGATTATTTACACATTCAGAGGATATGATAGACACAAACTATAACACAGGTGGCAAGTGTGTTACTTTCATTTTAAACATCAGGATGATAATAAAACTGCTGGACACACAAAAACATTTTTAGACATTTTTCCTCGCACAGTAGCAATTACATTATCTATTAACTGCTTTAATACAAATAACTAAAAACAGAAATCATTGCCTAATCATTTCACTACAATATATAGACCGCTCTGCTTTTAGCCTGTTCATATGAGCTATTCTACAGATGCATCACTTACTGTTTACAAAAAAATGACTTCAGCATTTAGGACTACTCACATTTTTTTTAATTATTTTTAGGGCATCTGGTCACCCTACTGTGGGCATTGAAGACACATCAGTTTAACCTTTCTCTGTCACCTGAACTTGGCTTTGTATTTAAAAACAATGTCTTATCCATGTCTTCTGTTCTTTCATTCTAACTCTATAAGATTAATGAGCTAATACACATACAAACTGTACTAGTCTAGCTTTGCACTACTGAAGTCTCCACAGCACACCTTAACCATTTGTGGTTAGAGCACCCAAATGCCTAGCAACGGTACTGGCAAAGTGCAACATTTAGCTATAAAACAGTAAGATATATATCTAAGCCCCACCTAACATTACTAACATACAGAGTGATGTCTCTGAACTCACCAGCACCGAGTGTGTGCACGTGCATGTTAGAGAGGCAGGGGGAGGATGAGGAAAGACAGTGGATTACACCATTTGTGAAGGGGGGGATGGTTGTATTTTCTTTATTAACCCTTATAAGGTCTTCGGGTCTGTGGGACCCATTTTCAGTTTTTAGCTTAATAAAAATGATACTAATATTTTTTTTTCAAACTAAGATTCATTGGCTTTGGCTCATTTTCTGTGAGGAACATAAATCAAAAAACATTTTCAATGGGGGGGGGGGGGGGGGGGGGGGGGGGGGGGGGGGGGGGGGGGGGGGGGGGGGGGGGGGGGGGGGGGGGGGGGGGGGGG
>BRDA01047480.1:0-12858 GCA_036984385.1 Crenuchus spilurus | reverse complement strand
AAGGATGAGAACAGAGAAAAGGTCTGTGGTCACCACCTGCAGAACCACTCCTGTATAGGGGTTGTCTTGCTAATTGTCTCTCATTTCTACCTGTTCTGTTTTAAATATTTTAAACATTTAATTGACTTAACTAGACTAAAATGTTTTCAGTTTTAGTCAACTAAAACTAGACTAAAACTAGTACTGTATACATTTTAGTCAGAAGATGACAAAGATGACAAAATCACCTGTCAAAATTAACACTGGTCACCAGGGTTAATGAGATAAGGTAATGGATGGATGGATGGATGTTGAGGTTGTTTGAGGTCTAAACTTGGTGAATACATATATTTGAATGCTGTACAAAGTCACTGGTAAAATAAAGTCAACACCATAAAAGTCACGTGTCAACGATACATGACAGACAGTAGCAGAACGATCATTTGCTTAATAGCCTTGCAGCCTAAGGCTACTGGAGACCCCTGATTTATGGCAAAACTGCATATTCAATTTTCCACTGAACTATTCCTGCAATACGGTGAAGAAAATTGGAGAGATTAAATGAGCAAAAGAAACAACAGAAAATGAGCCATCTATCAGTCACGGCTTAACCTCCTGCCTGAGAGCACAGCGGAGAGGCATGTGTGGGTGGTCTGGACCACACTGTTATTGAGGGGGTCTAATACAGACATGTGCTGTGCAAGCTGGTGCTCAAAGACAAATGAACACACACCTGCCTGCACATGAACATTGGGAGTATATGTGAGACAGCTGTACATGTGACTTGACCAACCCTGAACGTCTGCACTCATCAGGAATTACAGGATTAAGAGCATATTTCAAAAAGAAATCTCAGAAAATGGTTACATTATGCAATTTTTACCTCGGTTTTGGCCCAGTCTGGGCTGGTTGGCACTAGTTGGCAGTGGAAGTGGAGAATTAGAGTGAAAATCAGGGGTGAGGGTGGCAGATTTTTGGCCTCCCAATCACTTTTAAGACCAGCCTTTTGTCATATTCTAGTACATATTCTGAACATGTCCCATCAAAAGCCAATGAAAACACAAACATGAACTACACAAAGAAAAACATCCATGTGCTTAAGTGGACAATGGACCCATGCACAGCTAACATTAGTTAAATAGCAGAGATGGAAGGATCAACAGTTTTCATTTTTCGTTAGTGAGATGTGACATCAGAAGCGACGATACCAGGCGAATGGAAAGTGCAGGAAACATATACAGGACACAATCAGGGTAAAAACAGGACCAGAGCTGTGATTCTGATGAAGAGAATGTGAGAAGAGGTGTGACTAGGGCGGGGCACAAGGCAGATTCAAAAAAGTAAACAAAATCACACGACACAAATGTAAACAAAAGAATGTGGACATGGGAAAAGGGGTCGAGAAGATAAAAACAGACATGAATACAGAAACAAATAAATGTAGACATGTGGAAATACAAATAAATAAATGTAGACATGTGGAAATACAAATAAATAAATGTAGACATGTGGAAATACATAAATAAATAAATGTAGACATGTGGAAATACAAATAAATAAATGTAGACATGTTAAATACATAAATAAATAAATGTAGACATGTGGAAATACAAATAAATAAATGTAGACATGTGGAAATACATAAATAAATAAATAAAATGTGGATTTTTGATTTTCGTGAGTCATATTAACTAATATTAAAAAAGGCTTAAAGTATGCTATGTAATGAATATAAAATATGAGTTTACCATTATTAATTAAATTATGGACAACAATGAACTTTATATGTATTGATTGACTAATTGATTGATTGATTGATTGATTGATTCAAGTAGGTTAGCCCTGTATTTTCTGGTTGCAGGATATTTCTGAACATGGTAGTGAGTTGCTCTGAGAGCTGAGGTTACATCTGTTTTGTGCACTGACAGCATCTACTTTCTGCATGGACTTTTCCTTTGAGGATGGTTTGATTAATGAGTGCTAGAGTTCATGTAGTGTCCAGTGTGATTTATGCCATGTCTTCTTATAAACACACACACACACACACACCTGTTGTGCAAAAACGACAGCTTGAAAAGGACAGATTCCTTATCTTTGCTCTTTGTGCTATCTATGTCTTCTGAATGATGGCCTTAAGAGAAAAGAAAGACATGGAATGATATAAATAAAAAAGGGGAAATAATTTGCATCTCTTTATACAGTGAGAGGGAAAACAAAACATTAAACAGAGACAGTATGGTGTTTTATGTTTTTATGCCCCATAAACCACAACATGTCCTGAATGTGTACTAAGGACGTGGTAATAAATAAACACACTAGAAATAAAGCACACCTACTCAATGCAACATCACACCCTTTTAATCATTTCACTGACACACAATGAAGATGAGTCACATGTGATTATGCGGCCACAAAGTCGTGATGTTAATCAGTGTAAACAAAAACAAAGCCCCCTTTCCCTACAATTGTGCTACAGATGAGTGCTTGTGCTCTGGTGACACAATAACAGTGCTGACGGCGACTGCTGTGTCTGTATGTGTGTATATACACACACTCCGTGCATATATACAGTCAGACAGGCTGAGCGCACTGGCCAAGAAGGTCAGGTCATGTCAGCAGGGGAGGTTTAACACAAGTTTAAATAGATGCCAGGCCGTTATAAAAAAAATAAACATTCAAACAGCCTCAAATAATCAAACTGATTTAATTACAGTACTGAACTTAAACAGCAAAGACTACACTCAGTGCACATTAGTCACAGACTTTTACCTTCACTGCTTTTTAGAGTATGTGCTAGCATCTACTATGTGTAATTATTTATTAGTCATGTTTACTGAGGTTGTTTATGGACTATTATCTCTTTAAAAGCAGTGACACTGGCTTATCTCACCCTTATCCATATGGAGCAAAGTGGCATGAACGAGGCCTTGTATATACAGTGACGTCTCTGCATAAGGGGAAGGTACGACGCAGCCCACCAGAAGTTGCTGTGGAGCAATGTGTGACAAAAAAATAATTTTGTTAACATTTATTTTATATAAATATTATTTTCTAAAATTGTTGTGTATTTGACTTATGAAAATGGCAGTAGTTCCCAATACAGTTAAAATATTCCTGTACGTGTTGCATAAGGTCAGTACTTTCAGCAGTCTTCATTTAGATAGTGAGTATGGGGCTGGCCCGTCAGTGTCTGTTTAAGCAAGTGAGCAGGAGAAAACACTGTGCATATGTGCAACATGCTTTCAATAATGAGACGAGGGGCATGCTTATGCTGCCCCGTGCTGGGAGTAGCCAATAAAAATGAAAGATTTGCATACGGGCGCTTATGTGAATATCATTTATGGTATCAGTGTTGCTATGCAGCGTGCCACTCAAAAACATCGCAGTATCTGTTAGCCGCTGCTAGCGAGGCAATATAATGAATCACGTGGACAATTTAATCAAAGTTAACAGTTAGATAACACACAGACAGTCATCTTACCTCAGTAAAAGGTTTATTTCCTTTATTCATGACTGGAATTGATTGTTTTTAAGTTCCTTTGGTCACAATAACCAAAGTAAAGGCAACAGAATACCACCAGTGAGTAAGTGTCCCAACAGGGGATGCATCTCATGGTGGGGGTGCCGAATTCGGCACAACACAGGATTATGATTTTTGGAATTTCTTTGATGATGTGCATTTGTGGTTGAATTAATTGAGCAAGTTGTTGTTTTTTTAAGAAAAAAAAATAACCCAGTCATTACATTACAGTCACAAAAAAGACAAAACAAAAAAAAACACATGACACAGTCAGAAGACTTCTAACCTTCACTGCTCTTCAGCACACACACACACACACACACACACACACACATTCCTTGGAGATTTGACTTAATAGGATAGAAAGCTGATTATCATGAGGTGGAGAGAGGGTGCGAGGGCTTGGCGGATGTTTTATTCAAATGCAGAGTTAAAAAGGAATAAGTGTGTTTGATCTCTCCACACACTTTCTGTCTCACTGCCTCATGCCTTAGAGTGTGAATGTGTGATCATATAATGTCTAATGGTCATAAAAAAAGTTCAGCTAAAAGAAGTCTACATTTAAAATGGATTCTTTGACTATTTAGGAATTAAGGTGAAAGCGACAGTAGATATGGCAGCTTATCTTAGCTAATGCTAATAAATTCATCTTCAGACCTTTATACAGAATGACTCGGGCTATGCTTGTTCCAGCTCACTCTGAGGGCTGTACAATATATCATTTGTCAGGTTTTATCATAATACTGATGCTTTTCACAGTTCACAGAAGGATTCTGGGAGTTTTGATGGATCAAGCTTTTCGTCTATACTGGAAAACAAAGTTGTGTTTAATTTACTTGATTTAAATGAGTACAGCATCTCCATATGAATAAAATATTTAAACATCCAACATGAAATGGTTGGTTGGTTGGATGGATGGATGGATGGTTGGTTGAATAGTTGGATGGATGGATGGATGGATGGATGCATGGATGGTTGGTTGGTTGGATGGATGGATGGATGGATGGATGGATGGATGGACGGACGGATGGATGGTTGGATGGATGGATGGATGGATGGATGGTTGAATGGTTGGATGGATGGATGGTTGGTTGGTTGGTTGAATGGATGGATGGTTGGTTTGATGGATGGATGGACGGATGGACGGTTGGTTGGTTGGTTGGATGGTTGGTTGGACGGATGGATGGTTGGATGGATGGATGGATGGATGGTTGGTTGGTTCGTTGGATGGTTGGACAGTTGAATGTCTGGATGGATGGTTGGTGGCCTGTTACCCTGCCTGTCCATCTGCCCATCCATCTATCTGGCTTGTTCATTCCACTGCCCACCCATCCATTCGTCTATCCATCCATTCATCTATTCATTAATTGTTGCACGTCCCTATTCCTAAGCCATATTTTTGTCATGAAGGCTAGTCATTGTTATTCGCTGGCTGTTGATTTGACGTACAAATAATATTAAAGTTTTGACATGACGTCACATGTCATAATGATGTCACATGCCATGAGATCTATTAACTATTAACAAGCTAAAGTGCTTTTTGTTTCTATCTTGCTCATGTTAATCTGTGAAACCCTACACCTCAGGACACTTGGTGACAGGAACTGTGATTGATGGGCTGCCTTCTCATTGATCTGATCGGTCAGGGCAGAAAAAACTACAGCGGAGGCACTTTAACCACTTTAAATTGAACTTTTTTTCTACTGGTTGTGCCTGGAGCTCTTACCACCACACAGCAAGTACAAACCATAAAGCATCCAGTGTGCAAAACACGTCTCCCTCATTAAGAACCAAAAAGGCACACCGTTCCGAACCCCCTAGCTTTCCAGTCTTGGGCTATTTTAGCCCTTTTTGAATACTTTGATTTTGTCTGTAAATAAAACATTAAAATCTTTATCATTGCCAGTGTTTGGAATTGTTTAGCACAACAGTGTCTGTATTACGGCTTTTACACTTTGACAGGCTACTGTGTCAACCAAGGGCAGCACTAGGCCACTACTAGGGGGGTATAGTCATTAAGCCCCTCCCCATACATAAGAATGCTACCCACCTGACAGTTGTTCACCCTGGACATCATGACCAGGACTGTTTCCCCCCACACCACCACCAAATGATGTTCCTTGTTCACTAGGACCTAAGCCTTTCGCTTTTAGATTCTAGTGCCACCCTGGTATCACCATACTCGACCCAATTCTTTCTCTTTTTTACTATAAAAGCACAGACGTGCTCAATGTAGCATTTTAATGATTGAAAATGTTAACACAGCTTGTAAATGTGAACATATAATGGTATAAATTGAGATAAAATGAAACTATACACAACTACGTACAACAAAAAGCAAGTGTGAGATTCCTTTGTTCTCCGCTAGGGGGCAGTGTTGTTCTTGCTGAATTGTATGACTACCTCTTGGGCATCTCGCCCCTTCCTCCTTCAAACAAACACTTGAATTGAGTTTTAATCCAGCACTTTCACAACTGCCTGTTCTCCAAGTGACTGTACTTCATTACGCATTACATCATCCTGATCCCTCTATTTTTGACAAAACAGCTAGCGGCTGCTAACCACACACTCAGCTAATGTAGGTTCAGGCCATCTTACTGTCAGCTATGGCTTCAGGCAGAGTTCTACACTGTAAAACTGAACACAAGCCTTGATTTAAATGACAGAGAATGTTACTTTAAAGAGACAAAATTTTATATAATTTTTTTTGAAACATGAATTTTGTAATATAGTTTAAAGACAGAGTTTAGTGTCCAGTCCAGATGGTTCATATATGGAAGATAAGCTCCAGGAACAGCACATTTACAATTGATGGCCATGAAATGCAACACAAATATACACTGATGAGTCAAATATGCTTAACATTGTGTTGCTCTGCCCTCCCAAAAGGAGCTACAAATCAAAAAGGTATGGACCATACATGACCTCTGAAGATGCCCTGGGATATCTGGCACCAATATATTAACAGCAAATTTGTTAAGTCCAGTAAGGCCAGGTTCACATGATTTTTGCCAAAAGCTTCAGGTCTTGGTCGACTGCTGATAGACGAGACCCAAGAGCTCGTTGAGTGATCGACGATGCCCTGCAAGGCCCTGACGAATATCTAGCAGGTTTAATATCTGTACCTCTCTGCGACTGAAAGTCCAGTAGTGTGAAGTGTTGTGCAGTGACCTGTTACAGCCAATGATGGAGCAAGATACAGAAAACTGAGCATCACCTAGTACCATCAATCAATCAATCAATCAATCAATCAATCAATCAATTAATACATTTGCTATTAAAAGGCATACTCAATGAAGCATTTAAAGATTAAAAATGTTAGAATGAAACTATACACAACTACTTACAACAAAAAACAGGTGTCTGGTTCTTTGTTGCCCTCTTGATGATGATTGGTACACTTATACAGCGCCTTTCTCAAACCCAAGGATGCTTTACAATCAACACACTCCATTTACACACACTCAATCACACACACCGGCGAGAAGCGGCAGCCAATCACGCACAGCGTACTCTCAACCGGAAGCGACCGTCCACCTGGAGGACTGCATCGAGCACTAGGGGGATCACCCAGGACAGAGTGCCAACCATATCTGGGCAAACACACATTCATACATACACACACCAGGGTAATTTTTAGAGTATCCAATTCACCTGATCTCCATGTTTTTGGACTGTGAGAGGAAACTGGAGTCCCCGGAGGAAACCCACGCAGACACGGGGAGAACATGGAAACTTCGCTCAGATGTGGACTCGAACCCAAGACCTCAGCGCTGAGAGGCGAACGTGCTAACCACTAAGCCACCGTGCCGCCCCAACGCTCTTGGTAGCAGTGCTGGTCCTACTGCATTGTGTGGCTTCCTCATGTGCATCTCACTCCTCCAGTCTCACTACTTTTGCAGATGCATAAATATGATGTTTGTAAATAGAAGTTAGTGCAGCGACTAGCTAACAGCCAATGAGCGTGCCAGACACGGGATGAGGAGAAAGCCAAGAGTGGACCACTGAAAGATTTGTGTAATGTGAAAAGTACAATGATCTGACAAGCCTCAAGGAATTATAGTCTGAATCTGGCTTAAGTTGTGAGGTGGAGCCGCCACAGATCACACTTGCTGTTCCAGCACATCCCACAGAACTGATCTTAGGAATTTTGAGACTGATGTTGAAAGGTCTTCACCACTGCTGACCAAAGCAGTCCAATATGCTTTTCCAGAGATCCTGCAAACCAAATGGTTAAAATTTCTCCCACATCCAACATGACCACAAGAGCTGACTTTACTCTTACCGTCCAATATATCCCAAACCTTCACATGTGCCATTGTTAGAACCTTTACATTGCCACTGTCACTCAAGTGACTCAGCGGACTAAGACACTGATGCTATGATCAGTGGATTGTGAGGTCGAATCCTGGTCAAGTTGCTTACCATCAACAGCTGGAACCCAAGAGAGCAATGCTGGCCGTGCTGTTTTGCGATCTCCCTCCATCACTACCAAGCAATGTCTGCAGGCTCAGGCATCTCCCAGTCGATCCATCAGAGCTGGGGATCCTGCGCTGTCCTCCAAGCGCATTGGCTGCCCAGTGACGATGTATCAGCAGTTGGAAAAAGAGGCGGAGCCTGACTTCGCATGTATCAGAGTAGGCTAGTCTTCTCCCTCCTACAGTCAGGAACATGACATGTGAATTGGAAGAGTCCTACTGGATGGGTGGGTCGATTGGCTACCACTAGCATTGCGGGGGGAAATCGGGGGGATAAAAACAAAAAGTCACTCAACAATCTTCATCACTGTTGGATGTGGTCTTAATGATTTGGCTCATTAGTGTATCCACATATCACAACAGCTTGGCCCCACCAATTCAGGTAAGTTATACACACTGGCCTGGGCAGCCAATCACAGTACATTATTTACATATATGTTTAGATTTAAAGGCACAGTAACAAAAATAACAGGTGATCAAAACTGATGCTACTCATGGAAATGATTTAGAATTTGGACATTAAAAATGCATGGAGACTGTAGGATAGGGAGGCTATAAAGGCCTCTATCCCATTGTGTTGTGGACAAAAATGCCATAGAGTGACCGTCATTGTAATATCTCTCATTTAATTTAATGGGATTAACCCATCCCATCCACTAGGTTCTGATCACAGAATCACAGTTCTGATAGCATGCCACCAGTTTAAGACTAAGACAGAGGCTGTTGGGACATAAATCCCCATCACTTTGCACTGTCCCTGACTCTAGGAGGAAAGCGCAGGATTCCCAGCTCCGAATGGACCAATCAGTAGATGCCTGAGCCAGCAGACATTGCAATGTGAGAGTGATGGAGTGAGAGAGAGCGCCATCTACCCACCCAGAGAGAGCACTGCCAATTTTTGCTCTCTTGGGCCCCGGCTGTTGATGGTAAACAGCATGACCGGGATTCAAACTCACGATCCTCTGGTCATAGTGTCAGCGTCTTAGCCTGCTGAGCCACTCGGGGAGATGGGCTTGTATCAAAAATGATGTAAGCTTAAGTGTCATCAGGAAGTTCAAAGCACACAATATAAATATTAAATAAATAAGTTGATTTAAGGAGCTCATCTGCATATTGCAGCCTTCTATGATATCAGTATAAGCCCAATATAAGAGCATCAAATTAAGGCACATTATTCAGAGTGGAGGCTTGCAGATGAGACTACATGAAGGGAACTCAATACAAACTCATCTATAATTCCATCGCAGTGTATGAGAGACAGAAAAGCTATCAGTAGTTAGTGATGCGTTTATAAACCCAGTTAATGTTTAAGCCCGTGTGTGTCTATTGGCTCTGCAGTGCCGAAGAGTACAGGATGGCTAATCCTCAGTGCCTCTGGCCAGTTAACTGAAAGCTATAGGGAATCTGACCACGGCACTTATAACCAAGCTAATCCCCCCTCCCAAAACTCATTACAAACCTTTAATCTTCAACCAGCTCCATTCCAGCTCACTCATGATCTCCACTAAAATTCAATGAGGACGAAATAAATCCCAAACAGGTCCAATCATCCGTCTCCGCAGCATCTCTTTATTGATCAAATATCATCTCTTCCTGCCAAAGGTCGCTCCGCCTTCTCCAAGCAAGCCCCAATCAGCACCGGCCCGGCCAATAAAAACCATCAGAGTGGGCCTGCCCTGATACACATCTCAGGCTTTGTGTCCCGCTGTAATCACAGTTCTGATAGCATGCCACCAGTTTAAGACTAAGACAGAGGCTGTTGGGACATAAATCCAAAAGGACACTGATGAAATGAGAGCAGAGTGCTGCTCCTCTTATCTGCTCCAGCAGCAGAAGGGAGGACGCGGTAATTCCAGAGGAGAGTCGATGGGCTGTGCTAGTGCATGTTTCAGGGCTCAGGGGGGCGTTTATTAACCAGTACAGCTGTACATCAGCCCAGTGCCAACATCATCTCACTGTCAGCCACTTTAATAGTGTCCAGCAAGACAGATAAGACCAATGACTGACTCTGTGCTTCATGCTGGAAGATCTAATATGCGATTAAATACACGCAGTGAGCAAACAGTGCTGTGATGTGAAGGCGAACGCAGTAGAAGATCACTAGGACTTGTTTATCAGCTGGTTGTATTAAAACATTTCGTGATAAATGGACCAATGCTGGGTTTACATTAGCATCTGTTCGTTTAAAGGTTTGGAACATTTTTGTTTGAGAGCCAAGCATTTTTGTGCAGTGATGGTACACTCACTTATAAATGTATTGTTACATCATTCCAATATAAAAAGGATTGTGGATAGCCCCGAGTGGCTCAGCGGGTTAAGATGCTGACACTATGACCAGTGGATCGCGGGTTTAAATGCCGGTCATCGTTCGCCATCAACAGACGTGGCCCAAAGAGCAAAAATTGGCTGTACTCTCTCTGGGTGTCTCTCTCTCCCCATCCCTTTCACACTACAATGATGGCTCAGGCATCTACTGATTGGTCCATCGGAGCTGGGAATCCCACGCTTTCCTCCGAGCGCATTGGCTCCTTAGT
The DNA here is from genome assembly GCA_036984385.1 of Crenuchus spilurus. NCBI lineage: Eukaryota > Metazoa > Chordata > Actinopteri > Characiformes > Crenuchidae > Crenuchus > Crenuchus spilurus. Next base: position 2,347 of record BRDA01047480.1, on the reverse strand, counting down.
GACGGGTGCATCAGAGGTAGTTTGAAAAGAGGTGGTGGCTGCATCACACGCATCGGAGGAAGCTTGGCTTGTCTTCACCCTCCTAGTGTCAGGAACATTGCAAAGTGATGGGGAGAGCCCCCTAAGAGAGTGGATGGGTTAATTAATTACAGTGGTAACCCTACTTACGAGCATCCCTACTAACGAGTATTCCAGGTAACGAGTCGAGATCTCGGAATATTTTTCGTTCCAGGTAACAAATAAAATTCCAAGTAACGAGTAGCGTAAACTAGGGTTGCGGCAGTCATAGCATCCCCTAGATGCTAGCGTAGAAGAAGAGGTCAGTCATTACCTTTGACCGCTGTCCAGTGAAAGTGAAAGTGCTAGTGAAAGCGACACAAAGACAGCAAAAGGTAGTGAACAAGAAAGTTAGATACATTTTACTTTTACTTTTCATATGATAAGTGTAACCATGCCATACACGTACGCCCGTCCTCCTGTCCTCCTTAGCTGCCAGCCTACACGAGCACCGTCGTCTCGTTTATGTTTTAAAAACCCATATAAACACATTATTTAGCATATTAAAGTATACTGTATATTGGCCGGCTGACACGGATTAATCAGTTTTACATGTATTCTTATGGGGAAAATGCATCCAGCTAACGAGCAAACCAGCTAACGAGCAAACCAGCTAACAAGCATACCAGCTAACGAGCTCAGCTCCTGCACGGATTAAACTCGTAAGTAGGGTTACCACTGTACCTGGCTACTACTACATTGGGAGGGAAAAATTGGTAAAATACTATAAATAAATAAATAAATAAATGGATTGTGGATCACAACTGTTCAGGTTAGTAAATCAGCCAATGCTCTGGAAATAATATTTTTACCACTTCTGGTAGACCTGTATGCCAACACACCTGCAAATTCAGCTACTTCCTTCACACTCTGGACTTTGGTGCCCAAATGCAATCGCTCCTCTTTTGCTAATCATTAACATCTGCTCCGCAACATACTTTCCACACATGGATCAAGACATTCACTGCACTGCACCATCTCTTCTCTACGAATCCCATCACACACCTCATCATCCTCGTGCAGCGCCATCTGCAGGAGCCTGAAGTTACTACCACCTTAAACACACAAGGTGACTAGTACTTTGTCCAGGCTTAAATATACACATTTGTGGGGAAATGATATAAAATATCTTTAAATGAAAAAAGTTTAAAAAGAGCTAATATCTATTTATGCAACTAGTTATTATTACATTAACCATGTTAACCATGATCAAGTCAGCCAGCCACAGCGTACTAGACCATGCTGTTTCTGCTGGCAGGCACTGGTGTAAAGAAACAGTACAGACACTGTCATTTAATCTGTGTATACTGAGAATTAGAAGCAGGAGATAAGGTCACTAAATCCTCCTCTTTAGAAAGGAGAAGGCAGCACTGAAAGAAAAGAAACAGAGCTGGAGATAAGCTGAAGGGGAAAGGGTCTAGCAAACAAAATGCACTTATTTATTCAGCCGTTGCGATTGGTCTTAAACGAATTCAGGACTGTCCAATTTCCAAACGGCATAACTCAACTAAATACCTGACTGTCACTGCAGAGGCAGAAGTCCGTTTCTGAGTCAGCCCTGCAGAGCAAGCCTTCATTTCATTCTCATAAAGCCGGGCCTCGTAATTGGCACTGGAAAGCACGCCTGGCTGAACTCTTTGTGATGAGGAAATGCTCCAAACGGGACATTAGTACAGCACACAGGACCTTCCAAGAGTAATCAATCATGTTCTTCTTGTTGTTATGCAAATGATTAGTTGATTGGTTCTGAATCAATTAGCGGCGTTCATTAATTAAGAGCGGGACGATTTAGACGACGTCAGAGTGTAGGGCAAAGATGCAGAAGGAGACTAACTCCTGTGTGTGATTAATGACTGTATAAAGATCAGCTCTCCTGAGAGCTGCTCCTGGCCTGGATATATATACACGGTTTTGTGCTGCTTCAGAAAGTCAATGTGAACTCAGACAGTGTGGACTTGCATTAAAAAGTCTCATTTACTCAATATCTCAAATGTAGCCAAGGCACGTTTGCTCTCCAATGTAGGGTTTTTGACTGTGGCTTGCACAGTGTAACATGTAATAAGCTCACTAAACAGCACTGTGCATGTCTTAGTCATAACACAGCTGGCCCAAACTTCAACAATTTATTAGGTAATAGACTACACTGGGTGTTTTCTGACAGTGTATGAGATGTATGATGTAATCATTACATAGTGTATGTCCATAAACAACCTCAATAAACACTATTAATCACTAGAATAGGAGATATTAGTCCATAAACAACCTCAATAAACACTATTAATCACTAGAA
>BRDA01047475.1:0-21712 GCA_036984385.1 Crenuchus spilurus | reverse complement strand
GTGCATGAGCAACTTCAGTCTGCCGGGTTTGGAGATGTGTATTTACTTTCGGTAAAATTTAAATGCGCCCACAAATCTACAAATGGAAGGGAACACAGTCTAAAGGACATTTTTAAATAATATTATTACAGCTCATCAGAGTGTTTCTGTTTGAGAGCGATAGGGTACTGCTGTTGTGACCTCTCCTCTTACAAAAGTATGAATCTCATAACAGAGTGAGCATACAGTGAAAACAGAAAAGGGACCTTTTTAAAGCTTTTTAAAAGTGGTTATTCCAACAGGCATCACCAGTCATAAAGGTCACTTTTACCAATTTCAAAATTATTATGAGTATATAATGATAATATCATATCGGAATAAGTTATGCCAGTTTTGACTTTTGTAGATGTCATGAACAGGGCTGTAGAATAAAATTTTGTTTATTGGTTTATTGCAAAATGAGAAATGTTGATATGAAAACAATATTTTTTTTTAATGACATGCCAAAGAAATTGTTATTGCTTTCGAATAATGACCATATTCTTACCATTTACACTCTTCATTATTTATGAACAATTAATGAAATTCTTGCATTTGTGACATAATATTTAGGAATGTGTGAACAAAAGTAGATGTTTGACAGAAAAACGTTTTTAGACCAGAAAAGCCATCCTGTAGCTACGTTTGCATAGATTCTATGAGAATATGTAATGGACTTTTAGTAAATCACCTCTATTGCACCCTGACATAGATCAAATGTTCTAATATGATATATCTGATGTATATTTATCTTTTGAATAACACTAGACCCTCTAAATTATGATCTTGTTCAAGAGTCAAACTACTAGCATTGCTACATGCAGGCTAACACCACAGTGCACTGAATTAGCATAATCACACTTCCACACTCACCATAATACCCAAACAAACCAGCAAACCTTTACCAAATGTGCTAGTTAAGGTACTTTGTCAGCAGTTTAGACTATGAACACAGCTACAGTGTATCACAAAAGTGAGTACACCCCTCACATTTCTGCAGATATTTAAGTATATATTTTTATGGGACAACACTGACAAAATGACACTTTGACACAATGAAAAGTAGTCTGTGTTCAGCTTATATAACAGTGTACATTTATTCTTCCATCAAAATAATTGAACATACAGCCATTCATGTCTAAACCACCAACAACAAAAGTCAAGAGACTACACCCCTAAATGTCCAAATTGAGCACTGCTTGTCATTTTCCCTCCAAAATGTCATGTGACTCGTTAGTGTTACCAGGTCTCAGGTGTGCATAGGGAGCAGGTGTGTTCAATTTTGTAGTACAGCTCTCACACTCTCATACTGGTCACTGAAAGTTCCAACATGGCACCTCATGGCAAAGAACTCTCTGAGGATCTTAAAAGATGAATTGTTGCGCTACATGAAGATGGCCAAGGCTAGAAGAAGTTTGCCAACACCTTGAAACTGAGCTGCAGCACAGTGGCCAAGATCACCCAGCATTTTAAAAGGGTCCACTCAGAACAGACCTCGCGTTGGTCGTCCAAAGAAGCTGAGTGCACGTGCTCAGCATCACATTCAAATGCTGTCTTTGAAAGATAGACACAGTAGTGCTGTCAGCATTGCTGCAGAGATTGAAGAGGTACCGCACATTATATCAAACTGCATGGCTGTCACCCCAGAAGGAAGCCTCTTCTGAAGTCTGAACACAAGCAGTTTGCTCAAGACATGTCAACAAAGGACATGGATTACTGGAACCATGTCCTATTGTCTGATGAGACCAAAATTAATTTGTTTGGTTAAGATGGTCTCAAGCATGTGTGGCGGCAATCAGGTAATGAGTACAAAGATGAGTGTGTCATGCCTACAGTCAAGCATGGTGGTGGGAATGCCATGGTCTGGGGCTGCATGAGTGCAGCAGGTGTTGGGGAGTTACATTTCATTGAGGGACACATGAACTCCAATATGTACTGTGAAATAATTAAGCAGAGCATGATCCCCTCCCTCCGGAAACTGGGTCGCAGGGCAGTGTTCCAGCATGATAATGACCCCAAACACACCTCTAAGACAACCACTGCTTTATTGAAGAGGCTGAGGGTAAAGGTGATGGACTGGCCAAGCATGTCTCCAGACCTAAACCCAATAGAACATCTGAGTGGAAAAACATTCCAGAGGCAACCTGTGAAGCTCTGGTAAACTCCATGCCCAGGAGAGTTAAGGCAGTTCTGGAAAATAATGGTGGCCACACAAAATATTGGCACTTCTGGAACTTTCACTAAGGGGTGTACTCACTTTTGTTGCCTGTGGTTTAGACATTAATGACTGTACATTGAGCTATTTTGAGGGATGAATACATTTACACTGTTATATAAGCTGCACACAGACTACTTTTCATTGTGTCAAAGTGTCATTTTGTCAGTGTTGTCCCATGAAAAGATACTTAAATATCTGCAGAAATGTGAGGGGTGTACTCACTTTTGTGATACACTGTATATAACAGGGTTAAAGTGTAATAGTAGCTTCCATTTTATGCGCTAATCTACATGACAATAGCACAAATGTAGCACAGAGCTAACAGCACAAATTATGACAACTTCAGTTGGCTATAAAAATGGTTGCTTAAATTTTCTGAAATGTTTCAGTTCAAAAACATGCCACAGAAGAAAAGGATTGTTTAAAGTACACCAGTGTGGTTAGTTTTCTATTACACACACACACACACACACACAAAAAGGAAACTGCAATAGACGGCTAATTCCATTAGTGTTCTCAGGATGTTTGATGCACCACTGATATATTTTCTAATAAGAGAAAGGGGGAAAACAGCCAGGTAATTACTGCTTTAGTACCTTACTGCACCACCCCCACCTCTTGCTTCTTGTTCCCTCTCTCTCTCCCTGTCCACCCTACATTTCTAATGTTTGTAATGTTACAGTACCTTATAGTATATATTTTGGACTGCAAATCTAAGCATTCTGTTCCTCTTAACTAGAGCAGTAATCTTTATTTAAATAGCATCTTTCATACATACATGCAGCTCAAAATGCTTCACACGCTGTTTTAACACAAAGACATAAAAACGTAAAACATAAAATGCAAAGTAAAAAAAAACAAAAAAACAAAAAACTATAAAATGAAATTACAGAATAAATATCAGCATAGATAAAATAAATATTTGATTAAAAAATAAACATGAAAACATAATTGGTAAATACAGATAAATCAACTACATAAAATAAAATTAAACTATAAAATGCAATTACAAAATAAAAACTGCATAGCTATAAAATAAGAATTTGGGAATTAAAAATAAATAAACAAAAATATAATTGGTCAATAAAATCAAATAACTAAAAAATTGAGTTTATAAAATTAATTCTTCAGCTGCTTTTTAAATTTTTGTACTGATGTTGAGTCTAATCTCTGTTGATAAGTTGTTCCATTTTTTAAGTGTATAAAAACTAAAAGCTGCTTCCTTACTTTTTCTTCTTTTTTACTTTTGGTACCTTAAACAGACTTGCAGCACTAGACTTTAAAGAACGACTTACAGAGACTGATAGTCTGCAATGTATGATGGTGCTAATCCATTTAGAGCTTTAAAACCAGTAACAGTCAATCCTAAAATAGAGTAGAAGCCAGTGTAAAGATGCTATATATATATATATATATATATATATATATATATATATATATATATATATATATATATATATATATATATAGTATGTGTTTATACACACATCCATATACATGTACCTTGGAGCCTCAATAACTGCCCCAGTGCTGTAGTTAGCTGATACTATGGCCAGGAGTTGTAAAGAGAGGGGGGGGAGGCAGGGGGATTTGAAGGGGGGCCTATGTGGTGGTGGGAGTGAGCATTGCTCACCCGGAGCAATCGGATGAAAACGCAGTGCAGATGTAATTTGTTTTCAATGGCTGTTTCAAAAGAATAATTGTGGTGACACTGGCCGATCGATAGTATGGATTTTTGTTTTCGAGTGCACTGTGTGTGTGGTGCTAAGAGGAGGCAGGAAATACAACACTGCAGCCTGAATACAATAAAAATGGATGGTGGGGGTCCGTGGGTATTTGTGGGGCTGCTCGCCTTCAAACACCGGCCCATACACATCATTGGTGGGATTACTGAACGCGTCCTCTGGGCCCACAGAGCTAGACTGGGATATGTGGCCAATGCACATAGTCTTTCTCTACCTCTCTTTCTCTCTCTTGATTTCTGTTGCTTCCTCTCTCTCTCTCTCTCTCCCTTCTCGATCTCTTTACCTCTCTCTCTTTCTCTTGCTCTCTGTCTGGCACTCCCTGCTATGCTTTCAGGGGGGAAAAACATTGCCTACACTTGAATAAACTCACTTAAGATGAAACACAGCAATGGTGGGAGGTGAAAAAAAGAAACAGAACAACTAGACCAAGAGAGTTGGGTGAGAGAAGGTAAAAATGGATAGGTACACAATAAGCTATGGCAAATCTTTGTGCATATTCATTCAAGCCACACAAACTGATAGCATACGGCTACTCCAGTCAGATTATTTTCATGATAACTGCCATAACTAAGTCTTTCATCTCTGTGTAACTTAACATTCTTTCAATTTCAATACAGCATCCAATGTGCAACATTTTCAGGCATTTTAGGACAATTTCCATTGGCCCCTTCAGCATGAAATGTTCACGTATCATAAATGGCAGCTGCCAGTAAAGAATTTTTAATATGACAGCAATAAAAAACCTCATTTGAAATATTAAGAACAGTTTGCATTTCCTCTCCAGGCTCCAAAACAGGCTTTAGGCGAAATAGCCCCGAATTATTTAGTATGCTGTCCAGCTGAACTCCTGTTGTCTGATGTTTTAAACAAGTGGTGTCTCTTGTATAGATCCACGTCCTTCACTCAACAGATCCATAAACTAATGAAGGTGAATATTCTGTACCAAATTAATTTAACGAATAAATAATTCAGGTAATTTTGTTCATTAAGGCAAACACAAACACCCGAGGCAGTGCTTTAAAAAACAGCAGTGGGGATTTTCTTCTTTCCTTGTTTCTCTTCTGTTTATTCCATATTTTCTTTAGGGGCAGATGATAGGAATGTGTTTGACTTGCAAACACTACACAATTATACAATATAAACAGATTAATACAACATGTTTGTATCTACACTCATTTTATCAGCTTCACTGACCGTACAGGTGCACTTTGTAGTTCTACAATTACAGACTGTAGACCATCTGTTTCTCTGTGTACTTTATTAGCCTCCTTTCATCCTGTTCTTCAATGATCAGGACCCCCACAGAGCAGTACTGCTTTGGTGATGGATGAGTGACACTGATGTTGTGTTGGTACCTCAGTGGCACTGACAGAAAGTGGTCCACCACCTAGCGAACAGCATCCTGGTGTCAGCACCCTGTGATTACTGATGAAAAACTAGGATAATCAACACAAACTGTGAAGCAACAGATGAGCTACTGTCCTTGGTCTTACATCTACAAGGCTGACAAATGAGGTAGGTGTATAGTGAGTGGATATAGTGTAAAAACTCCAGCAAATCTGCTGTGTCTGATCCACTGGTACACACTCTAATACACCACCACCACATCAGTGTCACTGCACCATCCAAATAATACCTGCTCTGTGGAAGTCCTGACTGTTGAAGAACAGGGTGAAAGGATGCTACAGAGATACACATGGACTTTTCACACCTAGGCCTTTCCCTCAGAAACTAATTTATGGTTATAAAAACCATTTAATATGCAGAAATACGGTATAAAGCGCCATCGCAGACAGATAACTCCTGTGCACAATAATCTGTGTGCTTCAGTTCCATCAAAAAGTCCTTTCCTATCGACATGGAAGCTAATGCTAACTAGACTGACTATCCAATCAAGGGGTCTGAATACGGTGACATTGCCAGACGCCTGCTAGAGGGCCCTGGTGACACCAACTCAAAATCTGACTGGTTGAAACAACAATTTCATTGAAATTTATTTTGTGTTAAGAGAGCCTGCAGAATGAATTGTGAACGCCTCAGGTAGACATCTTTAACTTTAACCCTGCCTGGCAACAAATAATGGCTGAAATGTGATTGGTTAAATGTTTTAATATGAAAATACATGTGTGGAAATAGCACAACCATCGGAAAAGCTATAACAGGAAGCGGACAGACCATTTTGAATTATTTAATAAGTATTCATGGACAAAATATTATTAACATCAGTTTGTGATTCAGATATTTCAGCAGAGAAGGCCTTGCAGGCCCTGACGGCCCACCATTGCATGGACTGCAGTCTGTAGCACTACAAAGTGAATCTATATGATCAGTGGAGCTGATAAAGTGGACAATGAGTGTAGATACATGACGGTGATTTTAATGAAGTGGCTGGATGGTGTATATATTTGACCAGCAGGCCCTGTTGGCTGGGATATTGTTTCTTTTTCATCTGATTTTCTATTTGGAGTTCTAATAGGATATATACCCAAGGGTTAGTTAGAAGCAGGGGTGTCTGGAGACGAGGGTGATTTTTCAGGTACTCCAGCCCCCTGCACCTTTCACTGATTTGCTCTCCTTTGCTCCCAAAGTGTCCTGAGGCCCTTTCCCAAATGGCCTCTCTATGGGCCAGATAATGGGCAGTTTGCACGTTTGGAAAAATCAGACTTTTGTTTTTTCATGCTGTAACTGTCCGGGGCAACTCTAATTTGTCTGGGAAAATGTGGGGGCGCAAAGCTAGAGCTATTGGCGCTGGGGCAGACATATTTGCTTCTTTTTGTTAGTAGAGAGTGTCTGTATGTGTATAGAGAGAAAGAGAGAGAGAAAGAAAAAAACATCATTCTTTCTAAGGCTCAACATGCATGATCTCTCTCTCTCTCTTTCTCTCGATCTCTCTCTCTCTTTCTCTCTCTCTCTCTGCAGTATTCCCATGCGGCCCGTGGCCACCAGAGGCTCGGGGCTGATTTATTAGTATGGCCCCAGCTCCTGTCCTCTGCCTGACTGCCTCTGCAATGGAGAAATTTCCTCTTTTTTAAAACAGCAAACCTGGTGAATAGGGCTACATCATGGAATGACTGCCTAATACAGTGTCTCATCCTCCTCTCGCTGTTTCTCTCCTGACCTCTCTGCCTCCCCACATGGCTCCCTGCTGCTGTGGATCCATTCCCATTGAAATCTTCCGCTTTCTCGGCAAATCATTTACCTCTCCTGAGCGAATTAAAGGTAGGATGCAGTCGAGTACACAGGAGAGTGATTCATAGTGTTCAGGAACAATCCCAAATGTTTTAAATGAAATATTTAAAGCAAAATTGTGAAGCTATAATGACATTTGGGTTTTTGGCAACACTTTACAATATTGGTGAATATATTACCAGCACTCAAAACTGCACTGAGCATTATTAAATGTTTAAGTAATGTCACGATTCCTTGATTAACTATTTTTTGATGATGATCTTGGACTGCTTGTACTGTTAACATTTTATAAAAAATAAAAATAAAAATTAAAATTAAAATTAGTAATAAGTACTGTAATTTGTAATTAGAATAGAATTTGTAATTCTGCAAAGATGTCAAATGGGACTGTTTGATGGGGACCAGTTTTGCTCCATTATATTACATCCAAAAATCCTTTAACTTCTTAATAATCTAGTCACTATTATCATGTTGTTATACAATTGATTGACACCATCTCTTATATGTAATTTTAAAAATAGGACAGTAATTACAGAATAGTTACATTATTAATTACATTTATCTTTGGATTCCATTTCGTACTGACTAGTTTTGACATTTCTGGACAAAAGAGGGACCTCTGAATGTAACAATATGGCATAAAATGACAAAATTAATTAAGGGCCCATTTCTAAGCCCACATTAAGACTAAACCTTGAACAAATTGGATTTTAAAGTTGAGATATCATTGGTATTTCACAGTAGTCTGAGACTAAAGCTATCAATGGAGATATTTGTACATAGCAAAATGTAAAAAAAAAAATCTAGCTAGTTAAGTAATCTCAATAATCTTCAACAAATGATAAATATTATACATTTAAACCACATTTATGATGAATTCAACATTTTTGCAGCATATATTTAAACTGGTCATATCTTATATATTTTATATCTGGCCCTATTGCTCAAATGTTGCTCTTTGATGGCTCTAGAGACTTAATAGAGATTCTTTCAAAATTCAAAACTGAGAAGGTTCTTCATTTTTGGAAGAAATGGTTGTGTTCTTACCTAGATAGCTAATTGTTTCATTATTTTTGGCAAATCTGAACATGAAGTGAGACTAATGAGATCTATACGAAAACTCAAAAGGAGATAAAAGTGAGATTACAGAGGTCTTTTTCTCAGGAGACATAGATGAGCAGCAGGAGAATTAAAGCAAAATTTTTGATGGGTTCACATGCCATGATAACTTATTCCAGGTCCACAAAACTGGTCCTATAGTGGGCATCTTTAAAAAAAAAAACAACAAAAAAAAAAAACACTACAGTAACCACATACTAAAATCTAATATAAGTAAATTTTTATAGTCATTAAAACATTTGCTAAGTTAAAATATATTGTGTCTGCATATTTACTCATGTGAGAATGAATAGACGGCATATAGTTCATGCAGATTTCAGAGATGAGGGTGCATTAGTACCTTTCCAGTGAGAAGCCACTGGCATATAATCAGAACGCACAGAGCCAGCAAATCTACATTAACTCTGATATTAATTCAGTTATTGGTGTGTCTCCTCAACACTGACATTAGAAAATCATTCAAGGTGCAATAAAGACAGCAGGATCATCATCATTACTGAACGGATGGGATGATCCACCTCACAGAATGGAGGCCCTACAACACACCTTCCATCATCAGTGGATGAAAGAGAGAATCTTAGATGAAAGCATTAACCGGTGGAGTCAAGTGATGTACATTGAGGCTTGTGAATAAAATGTACTACTGTACTCATCAAATACATATTTAATGAAAAGGTTACAACATAAATAGATGAGTGGTTCCATGTGGCAATGATCTTAAATAAGTGCAGTATTCTATGAACTTCTGTCAACATGAGTAGGAGGACATGGATACAGCGAAGATCGTCACAACAAAAGGTCTCTTTATTAACAAAAACAAATAATAAGGCTGTGATTTGACTATGAAATTAAAGACAAAACAATGACAAGAAAACACTACAAAGACCTGATGACACAGAATTGACATTACAAGGACCTGATGACATTACAATTGACACAATATGAGAACTGTGAGACATGAGGAAACTTAAATAGCAAACTTAATCAGGCTGGGAATGAGAAAACAGGGCTGTGCAATGACAAGACATGACATGGCTGGGGGTGGAGATATGGCACGTGGACGAAATAAACAAAGAGCAGGTGGAGACAAGACAGTGATGAGGTGGGAGGTTTCACAACTTCATTAAATTATTTTAAGAATCTTAAAATTTCCATTCAACCACATAGAGAAGAGTCATATAGGGACTTTGTTATGTCAATATACAATGAAACTGCCTTATTTTCAATTTGTAGAACATACAGTGAACATATTGATATTAATGAAAACTATTAACGGCATATTAACGAAATTCTGCAAAAACACTTACATACTGTAACTGCGAGATTTTATCCTAGAAACAAAACATACTCTGGAAACCATAAATGGTCTATTTTTCAAATATATACAGCTTAAATAGAAATAGATTTTTAGATATTTGTGAGAAGAGCGTAAATAAGCAGACATGTTTGTGAGATCGAGTCACGTAGCTGCTCATATTTTTCCACCAAAAGACATGAGATGTCATTCATCTGATAATGACATGGTAATTACGGACATTCCATTGGTGGGTTCCAGCAGGAATGTTGACAAACAAAGACCTCTCAGCTGAGGTGAACCTCAACAACAGACCTCTCCTGAGTGTTCATATCTATCTCATAAATATTCAATGTAGGGTTAGTGGCTGAGGAAAACAGAGTGTCACCTCACATTAGTTAAGCTTTAGAAATAAAACCACATACAATTTCTAAAACCTGTAATGAGCAGTGTGTAGCCAACACCTTTGTTTATTCAGTTCTGAGCTCAAAAGTCTTGGCTAGAAATGTTTAGAGTGTTTTTTTTCACAATATATCAGCTGAAAACAGGTTTTTGGAAAGTATAAGTTTAGAGCAGATTTAATCAAAGTGTAGGTTTATGACACTCTTACTGCTTTGACACTGTTTTTGCTGAGTTTGTGCTGAACAAAAGCCTGTGTAACACTTTGGAAAAAATAATTTTAGATGTGTGACATTTGTAAAAAAGTCAAAGTATGTCAGACTACATCAGAGTGTCTGAACTGAAGAGTAGTTTCGACACTGTCTGTACTAGCTGAAATGATTCTCTTATTGGAAACAAAGCATTTTTATACATCACTCTGGATAAGAGCATCTGCCAAATGCATTAAAAGCATTTGGTGAAAAATAGTCAAATACACCTGTTTGTGGCTGCTGTTTGGCAGAGGTATGCAAAGAAAAAAACAGTGGAGGTTATTTCTGGTATCTGTTCATAGCCATTTGCTATCTCTACACAGCTGTGTTACTGCAGCTCAGAGATGCCAGGCAGGACAAGAAATGGCCCACATCATGGGAACTGAAATCTCCACACTACCCCAGTGATGTTCGCCTTACATTTAGGAGCACAATGGCAGCTTATGATTTTTTTTGTGTGATCAGCTGGTGTGGAATCACATGAAATCCTTCCATTAGCCTTTTTTGCATTTCATCTTTAGTGAAGTTCTCCACGTCATCCTAGTGTAAAATCGTTTTTGTTTTTTTTTTGGGTGTAATTAGCATTTTCTTTTACCCGACTTTCTCCCCAAATGTTTGAAACCAATCAACCTGCCCATTCGTTGACTCTCCCCATCACTTGTAATGTCCCTGACTGTAGGAGGGTGCAGACAAGCACAAGCCTCCTCCGATGCATCTGAAGTCAGGCTCCGCCTCTTTTCCAACTGCTGATGATACATCGAGGCCAGGCAGCCAACACTCTTGGAGGAAAGCACAGGAAACCCAGTTCTGCAGGATCGCCTGGCAGATGCCCGAGCCAGCCGAAATTACTTAGTAGTGCTGGATAAAGAGTGCCATCTTACCTGCACTTAGAGACCACAGTCAATTTTTGGGATTCAAACTCATAAGCCTTAAATCTGGTGCTGAATCACTCTGCACCCTAAGAACTATTTCATCCCCCACCCCAAATTTCTGGCTCCTCCATTCAACAGCATATTTGCAGAAAAAGTGGTGGATGAAAATCCTGCTCCTGTTCTTTTTATCCTTAAATATATTAAACACAGACTGAATACCAGAGCATTATTGTGCTTGATTTGGCTGAAGCTGGAAGGGGAAAAGCTTCATAGTTCCACGTTCTCACCCGTTAACATGGCCTTGTTTCAGCTCAGCAACTGTTGACATTTCTGCAGCCGAGCTGCAACATTGCAGAAATGTCTGCTAATGGATATCTACGGCTCAGGAACATGACTTAAAATATTTCTGTGTGTGTGTGTGTGTGTAGTGGCAGAGTGTAGACGATGGTGAAGAGAGGGAGTAGCTGTGCTCTGTGCCTCTGTGGATGACTGTGTCTAATTGCGAAAGGAATGAAATGATTCTGTGGTGGCTGACAGGTGAGAAACAGCTCTAGCGTGACCAAAGACAGTTTTCTCCAGTGGCCACAGGGGGCCTACACACACACACACACACACACACACACACACTCAGTCGAACATAAGGTTCTGGTGTGTATACACTGGCAGAGTAACATTTGCATGAATGCAACCAAAGAAGGTTGAAATCATCACACACTGTACACACACTACTGCTCAAGAGTTTATTCTAGTCACCTAGAATTTTCCATCTCAACACATTATTTTAGTTCAGAAGATATAATACTGCTGCTCCAGGTACTCAATCGGGTAAGCTAAGCTTTTTATTTCAGTTTTGTGTCTCCTACAAGTTGTTGACAGTGAGCTTATAAACGTTAGTACAGCTGTTTACTTTCTGCCAGCAGTTTAGCACATATTTTACTCAAGGCATCATGGGATGTGGGAACATTGTGGATACACTAGATTAAGAGATATTAATCCTTAAACAACCTCAAGCATTTTTGAGCACATTTTTTGGAAAATAAAAATATTATCTTGTTCAACATCAGTGAAATTAGTGATATAGCAAAGCTCAAAGCACATCCATCCATCCATCCATCCATCCATTATCCCCAGGCACAGGGCAGGGCACACTATCCTAACTAAGCCCAGCACATATCCATCATGTCCCAACAGAGAGTGAACAGCTATAGTAAAGACTGTAAGCTCACTGTCATCAACTTGTGGGAGACAACAAAACATGGTACCCTAATATAAAATTGAGTATCTGGAGTAGCAGTATTTGGGAATTTCATCATAGTCACCAAATGGAAATTAAAGTGTTTAAAATGCTCAATTCTGACCCCAAACTTTTGAGCAGTAGTGCGTCAAGCTATCCTATAATATATACTATCATTAAACCTTAGAAATGGCAGCTGTTGCTGTCAGAGAGCATTATGGAACTGCATGTTAATCTAATCTAGTGAATTGAAAATTAGCCTGGAGAAAATCTGACGTTAAGTGGATGAATGATGGTCTTTTTCCTTTACATTCTTTTTTTTATATATAATTTTTGCCAATTTTCTCCCTTTCCCAATGTGATAGTAGCCAATTAACCCATCCCATCTGTTAGGATTCTCCCCATCACTTTGCACTGTCCCTGACTCTAGGAGGGTGAAGACATGCACAAGCCTCCTCCATTGCGTGTGATGCAGACATCGCCTCTTTTCAAACTACCGCTGATACACCGTCATTGTAAGCCAACATGCTCAGAGGAAAGCGCAGGATTCCCAGCTTCGATGGACCAATCAGTAGATGCCTGAGCCAGTGGACATTGCAATGTGTGAGTGATGGGGAGAGAGAGAGAGCGCCATCTACCCACCCAGAGAGAGCACTGCCAATTTTTGCTGTCTTGAGCCCTGGCTGTTGATGGCAAACAGCATGACCGGGATTCAAACTCGCGATCCTCTTGCCATAGTGTCAGCGTCTTAGCCTGCTAAGCTACTCAGGGCCCTTCCTTTACATTATTTTAATTTCTCAACCATTGTAGATTTAAACCTCTCAATACTGAACTATATTAATTTAAATAAATACATTTGAATTGTATATCAAATCGAATGGCAAGTCTGAATGAGTATAAACAATATTTACATGCATATTTATCTACAAAAAGCAGCACAAAATTATTACATTTGCCAAGTATTGTGCAGTGTATGATGCAAAAACTTGAGGTAGTATCCTCTACCACTGCTACATATGCACACTACTACTAGTACTACCACACACACACACACACACTTAGGTATCCATTCCTTAGGGCCGTGAAATCACTTTGTAAAACAAGACGTCTTCCCCTCCTCCAAGTTTAGCTCCTGCTCCGTCCGGCCAGGGGGCCAATTAGGGCTACAGTCAGGCCCTCCGTTCTCAAGGCTAGAGCCCCGGAGCCACAGCCCAAAAGGCGTGATCATCCCTCCATCCTCTCCTCCATTCATCCTCCCCCCCCACTCTGCCTGGTCTCTGGGCACTTCTCTGTAGTAAAACGCTGGCACATATAGTATTGATTTTCATTTAGATAACTTAATGCTCGCAGACAGTCTACACTCCCCCCCACCTCAAAGCAAGGGGCCCAGCTTAGATCTATGAGCTTGCCGGCCTGTAATCTGGGGCCATTTCTCTTCAGTCCCGCTTTTTTGGATTCATTTTTCCTAAACTTAACCGATTCGGAATGGAAGGGGGAGAGAGATATAAATGAAAAGCGCGGCACGCGTCGATCAATCACCCGGAGCGCAAACATCCCCCCACTGGCCTTTTCCACAGCATTCTATTACCACTGGGTAGTTGGCCAGTCAAACGGGAATAAAAATTACATGGAAAACATCATAAGTTAGGCTTGATTTGTCGAGCATGAAGCCGCACAATTCTGCGGGACTTATACACCCTGGGCCGGCGTTGAAAATCAGCCTTGTTATGGCTGGGGCCACGTCTATAAAGACTGTTCATTTCTTATAGAACAGCTACCTGTGTAGGGGGCCCAGCGAGAATGAGTGATGTGGGGTATAAATACAGAGGGAAATCTATTAGTCTAGCCCTGTCTGCTGAGGCATGGCTGGACCAAGTCTTGTGACGTTTACCAGCACCTACTCTCAGCCTATTCTCCATCCATAGCAATACATGGACAACCTGATGCTTATGGGATGTTAACATGGCTGCATTTTGTCATTTTCCAAATTTAAAGTGGTCCTTTAGTGCATCAGATTTGATCATTCCAATGGGAAACTTTTTCCATCTCTGGCCATGATGGCAACGATGAGCCTGTGGAGCAAGACGTAGCATTCTATTGATAAAAATGGTTGAAAAGTTCATGGCAAAAGCTATTCAGCAATTTTCTTTGAAGCATTTCATGACGAGTAACTGACATCACATGATTACTGAGTAACATTTTGCTTTTTGTGCACCTGTTTTAGTTTTTTGTGCACCTACACAGCGAAGATGATCACAACAGTCTACATGGTAGTCAAATGGTCCCTTCCAGTCAAAGTAGGTGGTTCTTAGGTGGCACCAAGATTCTGGCAAGTAGGCATTGGCAAGGGTTGGAAGTAGTGTGCATCTGGGTGTTGTTATACATGAAAAAAAATCAGAATATAGTTGTTTAAGTTCTGTTTTTCTATCATTTCATTACAAAAGGTAAACTACCAAATATTATCACAACATGTACAGTGTTACATATCAAGACCTTTTTCGTTTTGATTAATGACCATTCAAACTATAAATACTGTGAATACATCGAGCTACAACAGCCACATTCCACATATCAAGGCACTCCTGAGTCAGAGACAATGTCAGAAGTGTCTTATGAGAAAAAGAACTGGACTGTTACTCAGTGGTCCAAAGACAGATAAACGTCAACTTTGCATTTCATTTGGAAATCAAGCTCCTAGAATCTAGAGGAGGAGTGCAGGGACACAGAATCCAAGGGGTCTGAAGTCCATTGTACAGTTTCTACAGCCTGTGATGGTTTGGGGCACCATGTCATCTGCTGGTGTTGGTCCACTGTGTCTACACAGTCATCAACCAATAAATTTTAGAGCACTTCATGCTTCCATCTGTTAACAAGCTTCAAGGAGATGATGACTCCCTTTTTCAGTAGGACTTGCCATCAGTGCCAAAAAACTACTCCCAAATGGCTGACGGTGATGCTGTGCTTAATTGAGTTATAAGCAAAATTATACAAAATTTTACTTTTTCATAAAATTCAAATTTTTGGACATAAGTGCATATGTAAATGTGGATTTTAGTAACCAAAGTGACATCCGTCATCTGTCTAAATTAGACGAGATGAGAGGTGTTGATGTGTGGCCACTGGAACACCAATCACAGCACCTACTCATCACTAGTGTTGGCGTGGTAACAAGGAAGATGAAGCAGAAAGAGGGAGGGTGGGAGCTTTCCAAGCAACACAACAGCCCCCCAAATCCTCTACATTAAGAGCCAAAGCAGCCCCACCCTCACCTCTCCAGGCCAACTAGCTAATTATACCAGAGAGCAATTGCGTGTTGCTATATGCTTTATTGTCCATTTACTCCAAGCACAAAAGCAAGGAGCCTCTCTAATGCACACTCAGTCTGCTACATGGAATGCAAAATCAATTTGTCAGGTCAGACTGATTATTGTCGTTCTGCAGAGAACATGACCCTTTGACCTCCCGGTGACCCTACGCTGCGAGCCTGGATTTCAGCCAGCTACTGCGAGAACACCCAAATGATCATAACTCATGTTTTTTTCCCCTACAAGCCATTAAGTTTAATGAAAATTCTGTTGTACTGCTGTACAATTTAAGGCTGTTTTCCAAACACGACTCCTTTGTTGTTCTCAAGGACTTTACCGTACAGGCAACTACAGAATCCATCAAAGAAATGCCACATGTAGGACCAACACTATAATGCGAGCTTAGAAATAGTCATATTTCATTATTCTATTTTCTCATAACTAGCATTTGAGAAAATCCTTCATCACCATGTCCCAGAAACATTATCAAGCATGTGGCTGCTGTCGTCAGCGAGCTCCTGCTTCATTAATGACCATCCACACATCATTCATAATGGCTCTTAGCGGATATTTCCAGAAACAGAAGCGGATCAGAATGTTCCAGAGTCTTCCGTTGCTGCCCCCACTCTCGGCATATGTCATGTAGGCTCTGTGCGGCCACTGTGGTGTGTGTAACGCTGGAGATTTATACAGCACAACATACCGGGCTCTTCTCCTGCACCTTTAATTCCAAAACGCTAGTCGGGTGTGACTGTCATTATATGACAATCATAAAAGAGCTGAGTTATGATGCGTCCTGTCAGTTTCACCGTGTTTAATGTGGATTTTAACACAATCCCATTTTGTCATGCCGCCCATGAGGAAGACATGATTCCACTGTTTTTATTTGAGGATTGGTCAAGACCGCAGAGGTGGTCTGAAGAATTACAGTAGGGGTTTTGATTACGATGAGAAACCCAGGCACCAGTGTTTATCATGATGATATGGGAGCAGGTCATGATGATATAACGTAGGGAGGCTTCATAACAAGACTACGGCACTGTACGAACTTGAAACATGGATGGATGCTTCCTAATAATATCTGGCCATACTTTTTCAGCTTCTTTACATTCATCTACACAGACTATTTGTTTTTATTTTTATAACAGATAAGCCACACTTTTAATAAATCACTCAGCAATACACATCATCTCCTTTTCATCAGCTCCACTGATCATATAGATGCACGTTGTCATTCTTCATTTACGATTGTAGGATATCTGTTTCTCTGTATACTGTGCTAGTCTCATCAGGACCACTACAAAGAGGCATTATGTTGGTGTTGGATCATTCTCAGCACTGCAGTGACACTGATGTGGTGGTGGTGTGTTGTTTCATAAGTAATTAAACACATCAGTGTCACTACTAAATAGTCCTCCAACCAAAATTTCCTATGGGCAGCATCCTGTAACCCTTGATAACGGACTAGAAGATGAACACAAGCTGCACAGCAACAAATGAGCTGCTGTCTCTGACTTTACATCTAAATGGTGGACCATGAGTGAACATAGTGTTCGAGAACTCCAGCAGCTCTACCAGCACAACACAGAGTAACACACCACCCCCACATCAGTGTCACAGCAGTGCAACGATCCACCAGCCATTGGTGGTGGAGCTGACAAAATGGGCAATGAGTTTAGGTGTTTTTAACGTTTTTGTTAATTCCAAAATCATCCCTTGCCTCAAATTTCAACATGGTAATTCATCTCAAAACGAATCACATGTGATTTCTGATACTATATAAGTTCAAATTCAACACTTAGAGACAGCTCTAACCCATTCGTCACTCTACCTGCTTATTTCATTACATCCTTCTTTCCCTTTCCTTTTGCTCCATTCCGTTGTCCTCCACTCTTCTCTTCATTTGTGGTGTGAGGTGCCCGGTGGGTGACAGCTCTTCCAGAGACACCTCTGGCCACTCATGGACCACCACGCTGCTCTCAGCCAGGGCACTTACCGCATGATCCTCTCCTCCGTCACCTCATCTCATGTCATTCCTCACTTCCACTCGTCCACATTAAAGAGAGTCAAACTGGAAGGGAGTGTAAAGAGAGAGAGAGCGGTGACATGGCACAGGGTGAAGCTGACGGGATGGGGGCTGGCACTTTGACACAGGGGAAAAGGTCGCCCGGCTCGTCCCTGCGACAGGCCGACTCAAAACAGAGAGAGCGGAGTCGGAGATTGGACGGACTTGACTGACAGATGCTCTAAACGTTGCCTTCTGGGACACAGACCCCACGCCGGGAGGTGTACCTTCGAGTCTGTGGACCTGGATTGACGGCTGTTTTGATCCGTGTTAAGTCACTTAGCTTCACGACAGAGCAAAGAATCCAACTCTCCATGTGACAGCCCCATGAAACGAAAAAGGAGGGGCAGTGAGGATGAAGCATTTAAAAGAACAGAACGGAGACTATCTTAATTAAGCTAAGCTCGGTCTCTGTTGGGCTGTTAGCCACTGGATTCTGTCATGCTTGGACAGTCTGTGATGGAATGGGGGGTATTTTGGGGGTTGCAAAGAGGGGATAGCACAAGAAGTGCTTATGACTTGCAGGCATTGTGACATTAAAGTGAGAATATTAGGCTAGCAGAGTTGGATTTCTCTTATGTGTGTGTGTATATATGTGTGTGTTGGTCCATGAGGCCCAGGAGGGTCTCGGGGGGGCTGTTACGGAGCTTTCTTCTTGCCGTGTGACATCCGTTTGGATCGGCAGAACCCGCAGGCTCCTCTCCCCTCTACGCCCCCATTTCTCCTGACATGTAGGCTACCTTCTCCCTCTCTCTCACCGTCAATAAAAAAGCTCAGCACACTTGTAGGAGGTCCAGCCCTACAGGGGACGGCTGTGTCCTGCAGGGAATATGGACCTGTGCATTAAGGAGCAGGAAGTAAATTAAGACAAATAATAGCTTTAATCTGCTGCTGTACATGCACACTCCTCTTAACCTCTTAAACTCATAGGACTTGCCTTCTCATAATGACCAAACTTACATATTAGTTTCATGGTAGTTAGTGAATCATGCATGATTCAATTTCCCCTTACCCCAAATATAGCTAATACAATACTATGCTAATAGTACAGTAATGCAACTAGTTTTACCAAAATAAAACTACTAATAGTATTTAATACAGTAAAACTTGGTAGTACCATCATAGTATTGCCCCAAAACATGGTTTTACCATAGTGAGACCATCATACAGCCATGCTAGTACCACAGTATATGCTGGTAAGGGAGGCTAGCTAACAACAAACATAGCTAGCTAATCTTGCTAACAAGCTTATACTCATGCAATTTGCATGCCTAAAAATCATATACTTGCCTCAAACCAAATATATCTCAAATATACTTTTTATGTGGTTTCTGACAATTTACAACATGCTGTTACCTACAAAAATTGATAAACGCTAGCAATCGTGGCGTAGACAATAGTGTGTTAGTTTCAGAAATTAATTAAGTCTATTTGTGACTTGATTTAGGCATGCATGCTTTAGCTAAGGTGACCAGATTTCTTTTACGAGGTTCCAGTTCGGTGGTTGGTATATAATCCAAAGTTTGGTCTGTGGCATAAAAAGGGGGGAACCGTTCCAATTTCATGTATTTTATAGATTAAATGGTAGCCTACATTCAAGTAGACTGAACTGTAGTTTGACGCTATTCCCATAACCCCATCCCTGCTTTTAATTTTAGCATTTCATCACATCTTGGAAAAATCTTTGCAGTGATGTTGTGGACTCACTGGACACTTGTTAGCTTTACACAGCAGTATTCTCTAAAACTAGGTGAGCATGTAGTAGAAGTGGTTAATAGATAGCAGCAGCCAGTCATGTCTCTTGTCCCAAAAATGGGCAATATGAAATGTATACCCGTCTGCTTTGCTGCCAAGGCTTTCTATTAATGTTTTTAATTCAAAGCTAAAACGGGGACATTTCTGAGGATCTGGGAATAGGCCACCATGAAAGGGGATGTTCACTGAAAACAGTGATACTTCATCACCATAGGAAATAAACTGATGTATTAGCCTCCATTACTTCTGAACTATATTAGAATTTAGCTTCAGTACGATTGGTTGATTGACTGCTTAGATAAGTTGAAAATTAAGTGATAAGTGTCTGTAGCATTAAATCTACAGCTGTTTCACATCCTGCTCCTCATCTGTGTTCCATTTCTTGTTCAGAGGTTTTTTGGTGGCTGCATGTCCCTGGTCCTGTCCTTTCTTCCTCGTACACGTCCCAAACAGGCAGCGTGTCAGTGCAGAAAGCTTGCTGAAAGCCCCCACAGCTGGCCGAACAGGACCGGGGGACCTGAATAAGCTTTTAGCTCCCATGTAGAGCGCAGAGCAGGTGCAGTGCTGCTGTCATGTCCTCACACACACACCTCCTTTATTTACATATCCAGATGGATTTTCACACCCCGGTTTGGGGGGACGAGGTGTCGCTGGTGCGAACACGCTTTTGGCAGGAGGTGTCGTGGAGGGGGGGCTTGATCAGGCCTCCCATAGGGCAGAGTTTCCATCACCAGCCATGACATTTATTCCTATTCTCCCTGCTCTCACCTGAGCTTATTAAGAGCTAGTTTAGCCTAGCAGAAAGGGCCCGGCATAAAAATACATGCCGGCAGTGGTGGGGAGAGTAGCCTAAATGTACTGTATACTCAAGTTAAAGAAATGTTACCTCAGTGACATAATGACCCAAATCTTTTCACACATCCTGAGAAAAAGACCATTTCTGGATATGGAGTATCCATATAAGGAGGAGTTGGCACATAAGCAGTAAAAGTGTTTTTATTATAAAATATAAATAAAATAAATAAATAAAACTAACTTTATAATGGGTCTGTCAATACTTTCATGTTTTTGTGGATTTTTCATTAAATATGTCCTATGGTGTGACAAAAAAATGAAAAAGTAATATTAGCATGATTTTAACACATAATTTTAAGTTTTTTAAACTTCTTACATTTTTAGAAATGTATGAAAAAAAAAATATTGCTGTTTACTAAAATATGCATTTAAAATTATTTCATATTTATTTATCAGCATTTATATGCCTTTAATTTACTCTTTTTTCATTTACTGAACCTTGAGATGGTTAATGAATTAATTGAATGTTTGAGAATGTCACACCATAGGACTCTGAGCCAAAATACTGCTGCCATTTTGTCAAACTTGGAGCCAGATTCTGAGCAGTAGGTTCTAGAGTTGAAGTCAGTACAGCCCCTCATTTGTTTATCCCACCCACTTCTGACAGGTTGAAAGACACAAAAGATTCAGTTTACTCAGGCCTGAAATATCTCTCCTCTACAGAGGCTATAGATGGCAAAAAATTACATACTTACTCTTAAATTTTCTGTTAATCCTGCTGTTTTTAATTTTATATGCTAATTTATTTAATATATCCTCATATTGTTAAAAATAATATTATAATAATTTTGAAAGTATTATCAAAAAACACACTTAGACCTTTGAACCATCATCCATGACTGCACTTTCCAAGAGGTCACTGTGGTGGAAAAACTGCACACCTGGCAACCCTGGCTGCAGTACCGTCTGTTATCCAAAACTGTCTGTTTACAATAT
Source organism: Crenuchus spilurus (assembly GCA_036984385.1). Lineage (NCBI taxonomy): Eukaryota > Metazoa > Chordata > Actinopteri > Characiformes > Crenuchidae > Crenuchus > Crenuchus spilurus. Next base: position 457 of record BRDA01047475.1, on the reverse strand, counting down.
AATAGAATAAATCTTTAAACACTATTTTATTGGGTGGAAACTGTGTCTATTATCAATGAAAAATAATTATAATCAGACGGAAAGACTGTTTAGAGAAAAAAAAAATGTTGAAAATGGGCTGTTCTGTCATTGAAAGCACATGGAAAGGGGCGGAGCTACACAAAATACTGCAGTCAGCCAGCAGGGGCGCTAGACCTGTGGTTGTCTCACTTTTTACAGGTGATGATGTGTCCATATCAAACCATACACGTGTGCATTCGGGAGAAACAGAATCATGTGACTTGATAAGTCGTATTTACCTTTAGCGGTTCTAACTTCCTTGTCCTAGCGTACAAACTCTTTTTCATTACACTTTTTGTACGTGTTATAACAAATAAAACAGATGGCTGGAAAACCTGTTAAACGGTGGAAGAAAGAGGAACAAAATAAGCCACTTTCCAAAGGACATCATCTATAT
>BRDA01047474.1:517-44294 GCA_036984385.1 Crenuchus spilurus | reverse complement strand
GAGCGAGTCAGGAAACGGTTTCCTCCACCAGCATCATGTAGTGACCTGGCTACTATCCTGCAAGAAGAATGACTTAAAATCCCTCTGACCACTGTGCAGAACTTGTATATATCATTCCCAAGACGAATTGACGCTGTATTGGCTGCAAAAGGAGGCCCTACACCATACTATTAAATTATTGTGGTCTAAAACCAGGTGTTTCAGTTTCATTGTCTAACCCCTGTATATTGGTGGCAGGCAGTGGCTAATTTTGTACTGTGGTTAATTCCCACAACTGCAGTGTTGTGATCTTCAGCCATTAGACTCTTCCACTATAAAGCCTTGTTTCATGTTTGGTGTGCGCGGCGGAAAAATACACGGTTATGCAGCTGTTTCATTTCATTATTAAACGTATTTTATGTGTTTTTTGATAATTACTGTGTTAGGATAGGTGTTAGGATAGGATAAGTGCTTACAGTATATTATTTATGTACAGTATGTACGTATGTTCCGACTTACATGAAATTCGGTTTACGACGCGACGTAGGAAAGGATCAACGTCGTAAATCGAGGACTACCTGTAGTCTAATAATCTATAGTTTTATATTCTTTCAGGACTATTCTTTCATATACTTTACTGTGAACCATTCTATTATGGCCAATACACATTAAGCACATCTCAGAAATGCAACTGCAATTAATGGAGTGTATGTTTCACTGACTTTCTACTTGATAATATGTTAACAGATTCTCTACAGAGAACAAACTGAAATATGACATTATTCTGTATATTTCATGCACAATTTCTGTTTATTGGCGAAAATAGAACCAAATGGAAAGATGTGGATGTGGTTTGAGTGGGTTGAGAGAAGTTTTGGTGATTTTGACAGAAATGACTTTAGCCTCGCATCTCCAGCTCTTAACAAAAGCAGCAAAATTTGGACTCCAAACATGTGTAATTTGATCAAATATGTTTACATTGAATGTTTTTAGTAGACATTCTTATCCAAAGTGACTTACAGTTTGTAGGTGTATGTAGTGATAGGGACTGAACATTTCTGTCTGAAGTCTGCCATTTGGAAGGCACTACACTCATTAAACTGTATTACATTCTTACCCACTACACTATACCAATCATCTACATGAAGAAAATAAAAAAGCAGAACTGTGGAAACATGCTATCTGTGATATATATTATGGTTATTTTTGAAAGGTCTTAAATATCGTGAATGGAAAATCATGAGTTTATTCTCTGAAGAAGATGGGTTATTTCTATTTGAAAATCAATGTAAATTAGGCCAAGTAAAAAAAACAATTGGTGATCATCCCCGCCCGACCCTCTAAAAAGCACCCGACCATTTTTTTTTTACGCAAAAAAGCGCACCAAATGAGCGTCCGATGGGCTGGACAAAGCCCAGCCTTTATCCAATGACTCGTCTCATTTCGCTGCACTCTTTGCGTCGCTATTGAAGTCTGTGGATGCTAAGCGTCCACCCTGTTTAAAGCACTGTGAAGCTGCGGTAATGAGTGAGGAAAGCCGCGTCATTACCAGTGATAAGAAGCTGATTCTGAACAAAAGTTGTGCGAGTTGTAGCACATATTTAGTCAATGACGTGTACACACAACAGTATATTATTGATCACTTATTTTTTGACATTTTAGGGGAAGTTGAGATTCCCTTGCAGTCTTAGAGCAATCGCCTCTGCACTAGATGCATTTTACCAGGAATACAGCAACGGGAAGCATGATGGTGACCCCATTTCACGTTTTCAACATCATTTTAATATTCGCTACATACTTTTCTACCATCAATCTAAAAAAAAAAACAAAAAAAACCAAAAAAAAACACCTCCCCCCGACCCAACATTTTTGCTGAAAAAGGATCATCACCAATTTTTTTTTTTTACTTGGCCTTATGTGATGTAAACTTCTCCCTAAGACTGAAACTCTCCTTCTGACAATGACTTGATTTCATTTCATTTTTTTAAAATCAACATTAAATCTCTAATTTCCTCACTACTTAGATTTAATTTTTGAAAAATCCTCTGAGCAAACACATGTGTCTAAATGACTAATTTACCTGGTAGTGCAATACAGATAATAGCCAAAGCTTTAATATGGATTTTTCCATTTGAAAATAGTTATGTTTATTTTTTAAATAACTGATCATAACCCATTCTAGTACTACAAAATCAATGCAGCTGAATACACTACTATTCAGCTAAATGCATTACAGTGCATTAATGCATTTTTAAACAACTATGGCCTAGCCTGAGGAACAGAGGACTATATGAAGATTATCTACAGACATATGTCCTCCACCTACATCCACCTTCAGTTAAGTCCTTTAGGGTACATGGCTCGGTGGATCAGAATTGTTTGACTTAGACCAGCAGTATATTAACTATGAGTGTATTGGGCATAATGTTTTGGCTCACTTACATATATTACAATTATTTTTTGTCCATTATTATTGTATCGCTCTACATTGACCACAGAACTACAGTAATAAATTTTAACTTGTATCTGATTTGCGACTGAAATAAATCAACCCTGTTATCACAGCGACCTCTGCAATAAATCAAACCTCTTACAATTAAAACTGCAATAAACTGAATCTGGTCTCTTAGTTGCAATTGCAATAATTTGGAGTAAGCGCTGGTCTCAGCACAATATGGTCACTGTTGTTCGGTCTACTGTACGTAACCAGAGACAGAAAGGCAGGGTGCTTTTTTATTTAGATTGCACTTCTGTATGTCTGTTGCTGTGCCAACTGGTGCATTAGAAGAGGAGAAGCCCACCTTGTGTAAGAGAGGAGGAGAAAAGGTGGTCCGATTCCTCCACAGCAGGGCGTCACACACAGAGACTGAGAGAGAGACAGAGAGAGAGAGAGAGATAATAAGCACTTCTGCTTGACACTGAATGTTCATTATTATCATATTACAGCTGAACAGCCAATGGTATTAATCAACATGTTAATGACAGCACAGGAAACAGAATTAACATCTTAATAATGGGTAGAACGCAGGAGGGGAGCAGCTTTTGTTCGGCTTATTAATAAAGCACTGTTGATTCAATGAGATTACACACCCTCACTGAAACCACCAAACACAAAATCTGTTATCTTAATCTGTACGCTTCTATGACTGAACTCTACAAAACACATATTTTATACAGTGGTGCTTGACAGTTTGTGAACCGTTTAGAATTTTCTAGATTTCGGCATAAATATCTGCCTAAAACATCAGATATTCGCGCAAGTCCTAAAAGATAAAGAGAACCCTGTTAAACAAATGAGACAAACATATTATACTTGGTCTTTTATTTACTGAGGAAAATGATCCAATATGGCATATTTGTGAGTGGCAAAAGTATGTGAACCTCTTGGATTAGCAGTTCATTTGAAGGTGAAATTAGAGTCAGGTGTTTTCAATCAATGGGATGACAATCAGGTGTGAGTGGGCACACGGTTTTATTTAAAGAACAGGGATGCACTTCAGAACACACACGTTTGTGGAAATGTATCATGGCACGAACAAATGAGATTTCTGAGGACCTCAGAAAAAGAGTTGTTGATGCTAATCAGGCTGGGAAAGGTTAAAAAACGATCTCTAAAGAGTTTGGTTTCCACCAATCCACCAATATATATATATATATATATATATATATATATATATATATATATATATATATATATATGGATTGTCAAAAAGGTGTTGTTCACATATAAGCACAGTCAACTAATGCATTCTTATATAGAGCGTCAAAGAAAAAAACAATTTTAATTATTTTATTTAAAAAACTGTCACATTTTATAATTCAATATATGTAAAGTGATTTCAAGCCTTTTTGTTTTAATGTTGAGCAGTCTGGCTTATAGCTTTTGAAAATCAGTCATCCATAATCTCAAATTATTAGAATATTTCATTTTGAGTAAATTACCTCAGTAAATTATTAATCAAACAGTATCAACATTAAAACAAAAAAGCCTGAAATGTCACTTAAATTTTTTTTTTATGAAATTATGAACACAAATGAACCTTTTTCACAATATTGGACTAATACTTTTCAAAAGTCAGTTCATCACATTCCATGAATAATAATAATACTAATACTAATAATCCTTAGGATAATTATAAGTTAAGGAGTTAAATAACAATAACAAAATTGAGTAAATATCTTTAACAGTAGACTCATTTTCCTCACATTAGTGTGTGTCTGTTCACATGAATTCTGCCCACTGAATGACCCCAGGCCCAGAGGGCTCCCCTCGTGAAGGCCTCTCAGTGAACCATTCCTGCAGCCTCACCGCTGAACCATGAGCCGTGTTAGTGCAGGGAAGAACGGGGGGTCTGGGGGTCCAGGAATGGCCCCATGCTTTTCATTACCCTCCAGACCCAGAAAGGAATGCAGCGATGGCCAGGAACCACAGCAGGAAGCACAGAAAACCCAGTGCAGCCGCGCCAGTACTGCAGCTCATACACCTCATTAAAAACAGGGGCCTTAAATTTCCAACCTAATTCTTTATGCAGTCAGAGGAACATAATCATAACTTCTCTGCAGGTCTGCAACATTTCAAACGTCTCCACAGGCCATAAATCACAACTGAGCGACATGTGAATTAGCAGTACTCAGCAAACTGCCCTGACGTGAGCTTCCTAAATCAGTTGATTTGTATTTCACACAAGCCTGTAGAGTGAAGAGAACATTCACGAAAAAGGTTACATAGTGTACACTGCCCAAAAATGTTTAAGGGCAATTTCTCAGTGATGTTTTCACTGTTTCTATTAAACTAACAAAACAATATATGTAATGCTTTTGCTAGCATAAAACATCTATGCACTAAGAAGGCTGTCACATTACCAAAAATATTAATCAAGTGTAGTATCTGCATTTCTAGATTTTTACTAGGGATGCAGCAAAATTAAAATTTTTGGCCAAAACTCCCCAAACATTTACAGTTGGCTGAATTTAGTAAGTAAATTATTTCCCAAAATAAGTGTTGTAGTTAGGAATGAATGCCTGTATTTTGACTTTACATTTCTTCTGGTAATTGTGAGACGAACCCTAACATTGCAGCCACTGGAGAACAAACACAAAGCTAAGCGGCTATATTCTGGCTTCATTATAACAAGTGTAGTTTAGTAAAGGTTGTGGATGTAGTTTGTTGTCTTCTTCCATTTCACCACCAACCTGTAACTGTGCTGGTGAATCTGTGTTTTGATAACTACTGCAGAAAAATTCTGAATGCCCAAAAAGGTAACAAGTGTCATTTAACTCTTTTGAAGTTATCAAATTAAATCTATGTAATCCAAACAGAACTCTTTAGTTTAACATTATGCTCAGTGTTCAGTGGTTACATATCAGACTACAAGATGATTCCAGTAAAATCTTGGCGAGTCAGATGAGGCTGTACAAAAAAGATGATTTAACAATAGGCCTCCGATTAAATTCATTTAGAGTATCTCATCTGTGAGCAGAACATAAAGTCACATGGACAAAACAAGCCTTCAGCATAATATTGGCAATGTTATACCTCAAGAAGTGATTTAATTTTAGGATACAAAAAGGTTGGAAATTGGTCATGTAAAAATAAATTATGACCAAAATTTATTACATAAACCCACACGAATGTACTGTTGAACTGTTTTTCAAATCCTTTAGGTTTTTCAAGGCCTTTTAAAATCCTGAGGTATAACTCCATGCTCTTATTTTGAAAAGTCTGTGGTAGAGTCATTGAATACATTAAAAATACAATATGAATATATCAAAACCTGCTTGAACTATTATTGAACTTTTGAAGATAGTGTTTGAAAGATAAGAAACAAAACAATATCAGGAACTGAAGAGCTGTCCATTTCCTCATTTCCTGCTGAGTTTGTACAGCACTGACACTGTTAACCTCAAGACTGTGACGATGGTGAGCCAAAACACACCACACTCACGCAACTCCAACCAGCAAGGCTTTTGTCTTCTCTGAAACACTTTTCAACATGTACAGTGCAGGGTGTGAGAGGGACATGCACTGCATGAACTGAAGCTGGACAGTAAAGTTTGTGTCCTGGAATTGAACCAGAATGTAGAGCCAGGAAATAAAGATAAACACAGCAAAGGAAATGTGGCATCTGTCAGAAATAAACTGAATCATTTACTGCACTAAAAAAAGACTAACATCAAACAAAAACAAGGGTTTAAAGCTAAAAAATCTTCTGTTACCTCATGAAGACAGTTCAAACGCAATTAACCAGCCAAAACATGTTTTGTGCAAGAAGTTTACTTTATTTTTTAGCTGTACGTAGCTAATGTAGCTAACTAGCGATGAGCGATAGATACTATTTGGGATCACCCAGGACAGAGTGCTGGGCAAACAGATATGGGGAGAACATGGAAACTCCACCCAGATGGGGACTTGAACCCCGCAGCATTGAGAGGCTAACATGCTAACCACCAAGCCATCATGCTGCCCTAAAATTTGCATGCTAATATCCCGACACTCTTATTGTTGTTATTGTTTTTTTTTTAAAACAAGGAGGGTTTAGAAGCTTTAAGATCAATATTTTCACGTGAGGATTGATTTTTAAAAAGAAACACCAGGATCGATAAGTATCGAAATTTCAGTGTCCCTGCTAACAAGTCAAGGAAGTAATATTTATTCAGTTAGCTAACTGCATGCCTAAATCATCACAAACTTGCCTCAAACTGCAAAACGTTAAATAATGTCAAACAGACTTGTTTATGTGATTTTAGACTGTATGACATGCTGTTATCTAGAAAATGGACTTCTCCTGTTTTTAGCTTTGTGACCTACTTTCTTCCATTTATATAGATAACACTGTGTCATGTAGTATCAGAAAGCACATACAGTGTCATGCAGTTTTCATGTTAAAAATGAAACAGTTTTACAGTTACAGTATAATACCAGAGATCTTCATCTAATACAGATCTCATCTTAAACTCTAGCCAAGCATCTATAATTCTGTTAGGTTCAGATTTGATTTTACATTCTGTTTTATTCGACTTAACAGCCTAAAATCTCTGACAGCGGGTGGTGGGCTGTAAGCGCAGGCAAATTCTTTTAAGTGATTTTCTTTGCCATGCTCATGCTGTCTCATGCTGTATAGGGACAAAACGAACATCACCTCAATGAGAAACGGTCCAGAATTTAAACTACTATGCTGAAATCATCAGATCTTTGATCAATGTTTATTTTAGCAGTGGAATCTAAGGATATTATCAAAGTAAAGAAATTTTAAACTGCATAGACAGCTGTTATTGCTAATTAGTTTCTTTTTGCTCAGTGAAAGTTAATGAAAATAATCTATGAGCTTTTGGCTGCCACATTATGATCTTTTCCTGTCATTAGTAGATCTGTAACATCAATAATTCACTCCTTAATTGCTCAGGACCTGCCAGAAGGTCCAGACTTCTGTTCCTCACTCTTCTATAACTACAATATTCACAGTTAATTACTGAATAATAATCCTTAGGAAAATAATTAGTTTGTGAATTTAAAGGGTTTAAAATGGGTAAGGGGTTAAAAAATACAGGTAATTACTCATTTCTAAAACAATTTATTTATGCATAATTTATATATATATCGCAATAAAAAACAGTTACGTAGCCGCTCTACTTCAAAACTATAGAAGTAAACATGGTAAATATTGTTGACTGGATCTGAACTTTATACAAATGAGTACAGCTGCATTTTACCACTTGGGTGAAGGTTGAATGGCATTCCTCACCTCCTGCTTTGACTGAAGGCTAAGAAAATCTACAAGGTCAGCTATGAATCAATTTCTAATTTAACAATGACTGAGATCTTAGGTTGAACATAGTTTACGTGGTTTGAGCGAGAAGGTAATCATACTGAGCTCGTAGGTCATTGACTAAAGAACTTAGCTTTGTGAAACCGAGCTAAGCTAACTTTCTAGCTTGTACATAGTTATTGGTGGTATACTGGTTTGCACCAAAAACTGTTTTTTTATCATTGTTATGATATAAATTTTTCATATACCGGACACACACATCAGCAACTAAGGCCATACTCATGTCTATATCCAACTTAATTTGATACCACGCCACCCTGGCTTCCATGGTTTTTCTTGGACTATGAGAGGAAAGCATAGACCTTAGAAGAAACCCATGCATACACAGGAAAAATACGGAAACTCCACTCACATGTAGGCTCAAACCAAGACCCCAGAGAGGCAGGATTGAGAGGTGAACAAGCTAACCACTAAACCACCATGTCACCCTCATCCAGGTGACTGATACACAGTAAGATGAAGTCTACAGTTTTCTCTGATTGCCAGCTTTGATGAAACATTAAATAAAAATCTGAAACAGTAAACAGAGTAATAGACTGTTTACATCCCCAGATGTGTTTGATATGAGGACTGCCTTCATTTACATAACCTAAATGTCAAGAAAACAACCCCCTGTGTTGAGCAGACTTCTGTTGTATGGAAGAATGTTCTTTAAAAAATCTGTTGCAATTGTGACAATGCTTTCAGGTCATTCTTTTTGGCAAGTAATGAACCGATGTATTTATTGATGTTTGGGATGGATCAAGAACATCATCCGGGTACTTTAACTGTACTTAGTGTTTGTGTTCATGGATGCTGGAATGTAACAGAAGACAACAACAACAAGAAAGAACATGAGGACGTAAGAACACAAGAACACATACTGGCTTTGAAATGGATTCCTACCCCCTCAGTAGTGTTACAGTATACAGGGAGGGACTATTTAGCTCACTAAGTAGTATTGTGGTCTACTGCTAAGTAGAATTTTGGTTTACTGTCAGCTCATGTAATGAGCTAACCTGTTTGTTAGACATTACTAGTGCCTTGTGGGAGATTGTAGTGCCCTCAAAATGTCCAACGTAGTCAATAGTGCCTTAAAATGTAAATAAGGAGCCATTTCAGTCACATTCATTGAGAATCAGCCAGAGAGATCCAGTATGTTGGAATGCAATGAAGGAAAAAGTGCAATAGCATAAGCTTCAGACAGCCAACATGTCTTGGCTGAATGATTACACTTAGAAGTAAGAAGGAAAAAAGAGTAAATTAGATTTTTTTCAATAAAAATGATCATTTTAAATTAAGTAGATTTTGTTCAACTCAATAGAAGCAGCACTTTTACACAGTAAATTTAATAATGAATTAGCTACGCTAGAGTCAGTGAATAAGACTGGTTTAAAAGGCACTTTCTGCTTCTCCTTTCATGACAGTGCTGGTCCAAGAGGTTGAAAGGCTCGGGGTGAGGGAGCTAGTTGCCATAGCAAAGAAAAAAAAACGGCCATTAGCTAGAGAGGCCTGTCGTGATTGGAATCAGGCTTTCTCGGCGTGGCGCGAGCGTGTCCGTGTGTATCTGTGTGTCAGCCTCCTGACCGTTCCTTGCACTCTGAGATTGGTACCAGATGATGCCTGTCAAGACTGTTCTAGTTTGGGTGATGTATGAGCTCTCACAAACCAACAAAGATCCTTTCTCACTTATATGCTGTCATTTAATTGGGAGGCAAGAGAGAAAAAAATGAGACAATTTATAGCATGGAAGAAAAAGAAGAATTTCATCTCGAGCATAAATCGAATATAAAGCTGAAAAGAATGGTTCAGCCAAAAATCCTACTTACACAATTTTCCACTTAACTCAGATGCATGCGATCTGGTAAGTTTTTATAACTGGAGTTGTGATGCTACAAACACTAGAACTCAGTAGTCAACTAAATAGCTCAAAATAAGCTTTAACTTTTCATACTGTGTCCTAAAACCAACAAACTAGTCTGTCAGACCTTGTTTAAGAACTGGATGCAATTTATAAGGTGTTTTTGTGTTTTTTAAAGGAAATACTGTAACTAGGCTATTCAGGTTACTATTGAGTTCCTGTGTATGGTAACAATGTTAGCATCACAGCTCCAGTTCTAAAATTCAACTACAATTTGAAAGGCCATGTAGAAAAATGAGGAAATATTATTTTTGGATGAAACTTTTCCTTCTGTTTCTAAAGACATTCTAAGCAAAGGTTTTTCTGTGTTCAGTTTCTAACTAATGTCCCTTTGTGTTAAAACTAACTACAAGCCAGGAGACTAAATCAGTTTGGACTGAGGCTTTATTGCGTTTCAGTGGCCACTAAGAATTGAATAAGCTGCTTTGAAATACACTCTTGTTGACAATTTGTCAGTGCACACACTAATATAATACAAACCCTGCAAATACTCTGCACTAATGGGAAATTAACTCAAGTGATTATACCCTACAAAAAAGCTTTCTGAAGGAAGCACAGTGTAGACTGTTCCATTTTTTCCGGGTCAATACCAATACTGATTATTAATAATCAAGGACACCCCTAACCAATATTGGGACCAATATTTATTTAGTTTTAAATTGACAGGGATGCGACACTTACAACTTACGTTAGTTTAAAATTAGAACACGATAATAGAGTGTTCTCAGTAAGGATGCATTAAAATTAAACATTTGTCTGTACACAGAACACAGTTCTTCATTTAAATAAATCATTATTTAAAGAAAGCAATTTTGTTTAACATAATTAGTAACTAAACTATTTCCCAAAATAAGTCTTGTAGTTAGTCAGGAATAAACATCTGTATATTAATAAGTTGGTTTGACATCATTAAGTTTAATAACATGAGTTCAATTGATTATTCTTTTATATTAGTCTATAAAAACAAATGTTTTTTTAAAAAATACACAAGACAATAATATATGAATATGTATGAACATGCATGTATGTTACATTATTACTAATATTTATTAAAATTAAAAAAAAAAAAAAAAAAAGGAAACAAAATGATGAAAATGGCTCAAATTAATTATGTAAGCCACATGGATGTTTTGTGTGTTTAATTTACGTGTCATTGGCTACAGACACTGAAACATTTTACATTTATTCTGCTAATTGTGAGATGATCCCTAACACTGCAGCTGCATGAGCACAAACACAAAGCTAAGCGGCTGTATACTGGCTTCACCATAAGTGTAATTTAGTAAAGGTTGTTGTTGTAATTTGTTGTCTTCTTCCATTTCAGCAACAAACTAACTGTGCTGGTGAATCTCTGTTTAGTTAACTGCTAAGCAAAAGCAGAATTATCAGTGTCAAATGTGTGTCCAAGATAAACTAAACTTATTGCAGAAAAGTGACATTATGGCTCACATCTACAGCCAGGAACTAGAAAAAGGTAACAGTGGCATTAAAACTTTAACCCTTTATTTTGTTTTTTCACTCATTCAGCCGAACACCAAAAGTGTTGTTATTGCCATTTTTGGCTGAATCATTTCGGTTGCCAAATATTTTGTGCATCCCTAGTTCTGAGCTATATACAGTTGCAAAAATACTGATTGCATTCATTCTATATCAGATAGTGTTGTGGCTGGGACACTGCTCCACATTAAAGAAGTGTTTGCATCAGATATGTGCATAAATAACAAAATAAAATGCTTTTATTAATAAAGAAAATGACTGATAGGGCTGATAATCAGTCAAACCTTAATTTTAACCCCTTGATCCTATACTTACTCTTGTTATTGTTATTACTATTGCTATGTTTGGTGTCCACATTTTGGATCTTCATTTTCAAATGGGAGCTGTGTGGCTAACAAATACTACAGCTCAATAATCACTTAAAATAACACAGTTACTCCCAGCAATATACATCTCCAAAACATCTCTGAACCTCAAACTGCAGATCTTACATAAGGTCAAGTAATGTATGTGTATTTCCACTCTGCAGCCAACAAACAATTATAAAAGCACTCCAAAGACTAAAGACATTACAACATTGACTGAGCACCATATGAAATGATGAATAAAAGAACAGACTTAAACACAAGAGCAAAGACGTTTCTCAACAAGTATCCTCAAACAAAGATAAGCTCCAATAAAGAACCAGAGAAAGAGAGAGCATAGAGAGAGAATACAGAGAGAGAGAGCAGAGAGTGGAAAAGAAAGAGAGAAAGAGTGGGAGACAGAAAGAGACTGAGAGATAGTGAGAGAGTGAGAGTGAGCAGAGGATACAGAGAGTGCAGCTGTGGTTATTTTTGGAGCAGCAGTGTGTGGTAGTACAGGCAGACTGAGTAACACTGCGAGAGTGTTTATGTTTGTGTGCAGTGCAGCCTGAGCTTTAGAAAGCACAGAGTAATGGAGACAAAGACAGGCAGTGTAGAAACGCTGCTGGGAATAAGCTGCTGGGTGTGGATAACTGTTACCTTTGTGAACTTAATCTGTGTTCACAAACATTTGGGCATCCATGGATAACTTACTTGTGTTGTTTACATCAACACATTAACAAACTCTCTTATTCAGACTTCCAACTTCTGTCTGTGTTTTTTTTGTATTTTAGTGTAAAAGTAGCATTAAAGCAGTGGCAGACCATGCATTTCACACCTAGGCCTTCAGTAATGTTCCGTCTGAATCAATCTACCCCTCAGAAAGTAATGTATAAAAACCATTTAATATGCAGAAATACAGTAAAAAGAGCCACTGCATCACAGATAGATAAATACTGTAGCCTTAATAAATGCCTCTATTGAATAAATAAACCAGGGGTGAACAAGTCTCCTTACTACAGCTACAGCTGTGACACACATAAAAACATCAATAATAACCTCAAACTTGAAATATTATTTAGGAAAATAGCAATATTTTACTCGCCAAACAGTGCAATTACCCTGTCATACAGATTATCCGTGCACTTCAGTTCCATCAAGAAGCCCTTTCCTATCGACATTAAATGCCAACTAGATTGACTATCCAATCAATGGGTCTGAATATGGTGATGTTGCCAGATGCCTGCTAGAGGGCCCTGGTGACACCAACTCAAAATCTGATTGGTTGAAGCAGTTTCATCAACATTTATTTTGTGTTAGAGGGCCATCAAAATGGATTGTGAAGGTCTCGGGCAGACATCTTTGATTTTGACCCTGTCTGGCAACAAATGATGGCTGAAATGTGATTGCTTAAATGCTTTAATATGAAAATACATGTCTGGAAACAACACAGCCATTGGAAAAGCTATAAAAGGAAGCGGACAACCCATTTAGAATTATTTAATAAGTATTCATGGACAAAATGATTCAGATATTTCTTAAGCCAGCAGAGAAGGCCTTGCAGGCCCTGATGGCCCATGACTGCATTACAGAAAGTGATGTATTGGGTCTGACAGTAGTGCTACAGAGAGTAATGTTTTGGGGTGAAAGTAGCATTACAGAAACTGATGTATTGGTATGAAAGTAGTGTTACAGAGAGTGTGCATTGGGGTGAAAGTAGCATTACAGAGAGTGATGTATTGGGATGAAAGTAGTGTTACAGAGAGTGTGTATTGGGGTGAAAGTTGCATTACAGAGAGTGATGTATTGGGGTGAAAGTAGTGTTACAGAGAGTGTGTATTGGGGTGAAAGTAGCATTAAAGAGAGTGATGTATTGGGGTGAAAGTAGTGTTACAGAGAGTGATGTATTTGGGGCAATAGTAGTGTTAACACAAGTGACATATTTGAGGGGGGAAACAATGTCACCAAATAACATTATTTGCTCATTAATGAGGCAAACTGAAACAAACCCTTTGCATAATATCAGTAATGTTACACATCAAGAAGCATTAAAGGAAAGCGGGAAACAGAATAGTTTTATGATGTCATAATAATTATATTTAAATTTAAAGTCATTTAAATAGGCAGTTCTCATATTTCAAGAATTATAAATATCAGTAACAGAAAGTAGCAAGTACTGTAAATGTGCAAGCATTAGCCTGCAGTATGAGGTAAATACATTTGGTCATAGACACCAACCACTGGCCAACTTGTATAGAAATAAAACAAGACTGGTGCACCCATAAATGTTGCTGATTTAATGCATCTGACAAACAAAAGGGTTCAAGAGCTTCTATCCAGACTGAACTGCACATATCTTGGACTAGAGACTAAAGAAAAATCTCTGCACCTAAACTATCACACACACTGTTCTTTCTATTCTTTTGCTCTTTAAACTGTGCTTCCAACTCTTCCTGTCTTTCACTGCCTGAAATCACACACACACAGACACACACACACAAACACACACACACACACGAACATGCACATATACACATACATGCACAGTGTGTGAGTGAACTCTAAGTGACTTCCAGCTTTGTCCCTCAAAAAATCCAGCAGTTGTAGAGAAATGCAAATATCAGCCAGACCTCAATCTGGCACACAGCCACTCTCTCACCACAAGACACCACAGAGACTAATAAAGCAGCCTGAGAGAGAGAGAGAGAGAGAGAGAGAGATAGGCAAGTACAGTAAGAGAGAAAAAAACAGCCAGAGAGTAAGAGAGAGAGTGTGTAAGAGAGAGACAGACATGGAGGTATGGAGGGCAAAACTGAAAACAATTGACATCTGAATTGAATACAGCTCAGTTTAAAGCTTGTTGGTGTTAAAGAATAAAATATTGGTCTGAAATACCAATATTGTAAACAGTATCAGATAGTAAAAGCTGGCATCAAGCCACTTCTCCTGTGTAACACTACTTATGCCTGCTTCACACTACACAACTTTTTTGAGTCATTGGTTGTTGTGCCATTCATAGTATACGACTGGTTGAGCTGTAATCACGAGTCTTTCAGTTGTTGTGGCTTTCACACTACAACGTGAGGTCACGAACTACGTGATTTTTCATCTCTGACTCCTGACTGCTCTCCAAAAACACATTTTGTCATGAACAAAACAGTACAGCCTGTACTGCTCACTGTACTGCTGGCTATGAGTGTGCAATACAGCATGCTGGCTATGAGCCAGGGTACAGTTACAGTTATGTTTGTTGCTTCTTCCATTTTTAGGACAAAATTAAATAGAGGGAAAAAGATCACAATGTCAGTGCAAAGGGTATACAATGAAAAAGCTGCTCAGCCATTAAAGCTAATTTGCATTAAAAAATGAAAAACTACCAGTCAGCCTGTACAGACCTCAGAGCAATACTACAAACTCCACCATGTTCCCACAAACTCCAAATGTGATGTGTGTGAATGAGCACAGAAGATTTGTGGAACACTCTGTTTGCAAGGGTGTAAATCTATGACCTCATTCTAATTAGTGGATTCAGCTTGTATAATCTTCATAGAAAAGCACTAACCAATAAAATTGGATACTTTGGAGCAGCCACACATAAGCCTTATGTCACCCACTCTGACATGAAGACCCCCAGCAGTGGACTGGTGAGCCAGTGACCACCATTAGCTACCATGCATGGACTTTGGGCATATGGTGAAGGCTGCATGGAATATCACAAACATGCATCCAGAGTTTCTTCCTCTCCAGGTCAGACCATGCAGAGGCAGTTAACAGTGGTGGACTCAACAGATACTTATTACTGGGTATTATTTAAGCCTGACTAAACTGCATTTCTAATCTATTGCATGTCACATATTATTAGCAATCTAAGAAATCACTTTCATAACAAATGTATTTCATGATGTGGTCATTTATTTGCCAGCAGAGTAATACGCATTTCTTCTTTCTTCATTTCAAAGTTTAAGGTCTCATATCCTACATTATTCATGTATTTTATTTTCCCCATGAGGACAAATTATGATGGTTGTGTGGTTTTATGTAGCAGTCTAAAAACAGCCTGAATTCATTTTACATGACTATTTTCCAACCTCTATTTATCCCCTAAAATTATCCAGGCTGTTTCTGTTACTGTGCCTTTAAGACATACAATGAAAATTATGTTACCGTACCTTTAACACATGTACTGTAAATGATGCGACTGTGCCTTTAAGACATCTAGTGCAAATTATGTTACTGTACCTTTAAGATATGTAACACAAATGTTCTTTCTGTGACTTTAAGGAATGTAATGTAAATTATGTTACTGTGCCTTTTAAGGCATGTAATGTAAATTATGTTTCTGTGCCTTTAAGGCATATAATGCAAATTATGTTACTGTGTCTTTAAGACATATAATGTAAATAATGTTATTGCACCTTTAAGACATGTAGCATAAATGTTACTGTGCCTTTAAGACGTGTAAATTTTGTTACTGTGTTTAAGGTATATCATGAAAATGATGTCACTGAACCTTTAAAACAAGTACTGTAAATTACATTACTGTGCCTTTAAGACAAATAATGTTGCTGTGCTTTTAAGACATGAAATGTAAATTATATTACTGTGCTTTTAAGACATATAATGCAAATTATGTTACTGTGTCTTTAAGACATATAATGTAAATAATGTTATTGCACCTTTAAGACATGTAGCATAAATGTTACTGTGCCTTTAAGACATGTAAATTATGTTACTGTGCCTTTAAGACATAAATAATGTAAATGGTGTTACTGTGCCTTTAAGACATGTAAATTATGTTACTGTGCCTTTAAGACATGTAAATTTTGTTACTGTGCCTTTAAGGTATATCATGAAAATGATGTCACTGAACCTTTAAAACAAGTCCTGTAAATTGTTACTGTGCCTTTAAGACATGAATAATGTTGCTGTGCTTTTAAGACATGAAATGTAAATAATGTTACTGTGCCTTTAAGACATGTAATGTAAATTATGTTACTGTGCCTTTAAGACATAAATAATGTTGCTGTGCTTTTAAGACATGAAATGTAAATAATGTCACTGTGCCTTTAAGACATGTAATGTAAATGATGTTACTGTGCTTTTAAGACATGTAAGTGGTGTTACTGTGCCTTTAAGACATGTAAATTTTGTTACTGTGCCTTTAAGGTATATCATGAAAATGATGTCACTGAACCTTTAAAACAAGTACTGTAAATTATGTTACTGTGCCTTTAAGACATAAATAATGTAAATTATGTTACTGTGCCTTTAAGACATGTACATTTTGTTACTGTGTCTTTAAGGTATATCATGAAAATGATGTCACTGAACCTTTAAAACAAGTACTGTAAATTATGTTACTTTGCCTTTAAGACATAAATAATGCTGCTGTGCTTTTAAGACATGAAATGTAAATAATGTTACTGTGCCTTTAAGACATGTAATGTAAATTATGTGCCTTTTAAGACATAAATAATGTTGCTGTGCTTTTAAGACATGAAATGTAAATGATGTTACTGTGCTTTTAAGACATGTAAATGGTGTTACTGTGCCTTTAAGACTGATATATGGAAATTACCAGTGTTCTAATTAGATGCCTCATTCAAAACGCAGTTCAGGCTGAAACAGTTTAATGTGGATGAGTGGAGATAAGCTCCTGTAGGCTAAATAGATGGCTAAATGCACAGGTTTCTGTGACATCACTAAGAGTATATTTGAAATGGACCAATTTTGAATTTAGTTTACATACACTTACTGGCCACTTTATTAGGTACACATACACTCAGTGTCCATTTTATCAGCTGCACTGGCCAAACAGGTGCATTTTGTAGTTCTACAATAATAGACTGCAGTCCATCTGTTTCTCTGTATACTTTGTAGCGTCCTTTCAATGATCAGGACCCTCACTGGATCACCAAAGAGCAGGTATTATTTGGGTGGTGGATCATTCTCAGCACAAAAGTGACACTGATGTGGTGGTGGTGTGTTAGTGTGTGTTGTGCTGGTATGAGTGGATCAGACAGAGCAGAGTTGCTGGATATTTTAAAGACTATGTCATTATTAGACACATCTACCTTGTTGCTCCACCATGTAGATGTAAAGTCAGAGTCAGTAGCTCACCTGTTCCTGCACAGATTGTGTTGCTCATCCTCTGGTCCTTCATTAGTGGTCACAGGATGCTGCTACAGAGACCAGTCAAATAATACTTGCTCTGTTGTGGACTTATGGGAGTCTGGATCATTGAAGAACAGGTGAAAGGAAGATAATGAAGTATACAAAGAAACAGATGGACTACAGTCTATAATAGTATAGTGCACCTGTATGGTCAGTGAAGCTTTTTCCACATAAAATTTCTATGATATTGCCAGCTTATGTCAGCTAATATCCAATTTTAACTCTTTTTCTGTCCCTCTTCTCTCCTTCTGTCTCTCTCCCACTCTTTTATTTCCCACCCTCTCTCTCTCTCAGCCTTTTTAATCACACTCCACTGGCCATGTGCACTCACAGTAACAGTAACAGGAAATAGACTGTCCAGTATGACTTCCTGTTGTTTTGTTGGGGAAGAGTCTGGCACGCAGCCAGGTTTGCTCTTCCTCCCTCATCAGGCCACGGCCCAAACACGCCATTCTGAGACTAAAACAAAGGAAAACAGGATGTGCTGTGGCTCGGGTCAATCCAAAAAGTGAAAATGTCCACATAGTCCACTTCATCACATTCAGTGACCACACAGAGAGCAAATTAATAAACAAACCTCTTAAAATAAGCTGTTTAAAATTTAAATGGAGCTTTTTTACATTATTGGTGTGTGTCCTTATCATTGAATTATCTTGTATGGTTAACTGTGTAAGAAGTAGGAGAGTTAATCTTTTTTATGTTATGATTGTACAAGCTCATTCACAGTGCACAAAGAGGAATGTTCTGGACTTACAACCAGCACAGAACAGACTTGCCAGCTCCAGATAATGGTCTCTGGATGTTATTTTTTTTGTGAACAGTACAGCATATTTTCCCATCTGTATTTTAAAATCCTGTATAACTCTATCGTGTGTTCATTTTTATGAATCTCTTTATATTTCACCCCCTTTTTTCTTGATATTCACAAATATATGAACAGGGTATGATGTGAGTATTTTCAGACTGTACAGTTGGGGAGAAGTCACAAGCATAAATGAGACAACAGCAGGAACACAGCTCAGGGAAAGTAGTACTCAGTGTGAGTAGTAATACACTGGAAATAGAGAGACTAAATTAGTCACTGTAATTCACTGCCGCCTGAGAGAACAATATGTACCAACATTCAGAGACACTAACAAACCAAACCTGAGTAGAGAGAGAGAGAGTGAGACAGAATCAAAGAGAGAAACAGAGAGAGTCTGAGACTGAGAGACAGAGAAACAGAAAGACCAAGACAGAGAGAGAGAAAGAGACAGAGAGAAAAGGAGAGAGACAGAGACAGAGATAAACAGAAAAAGACTGAGACCCACACAAAGAGACAGAGAGAGAGAGAGAGAAACAGAGACCGAGACAGAGAGAAAGAAACCGAGACAGAGAGAGAGAGAGAGAGAGAGAGAGAGAGAGAGAAAGAAAGAGACAGAAAGACACAGAGAGAGAAACAGAGAATGAGACAGAGAAACAGAGATCGAGACAGAGAGAGAGAGAGAGAAACAGAGAATGAGACAGAGAGAAACAGACCGAGACAGAGAGAAAGAAACTGAGACAGAGAGAGAGATGGAGAGAGAGAGAGAAAGAGACAGGTAAACGGAGAGAAACACACAGAGAAACACAGAGAGAGAGTCTGAGACAGAGAGGGAGAAAAACAGAGATCAAGACAGAGAGACAGAAACCGAGACAGAGAGAGAAAGAGAGAAACGGAGAGGGAAAGAGAGAAACGGAGAGGGAAAGAGAGAAACGGAGACTGAAAGAGACAAAGAAAAACGGAGACCAAGACAGAGAGAGAGAGAGAGAGAGAGAGAGAGAGAGAGAGAGAGAGAGAGAGAGAGAGAGAGAGAGAGAGAGAAACAGAGAACGAGACAGAGAGAAATGGAGAGAAACTGAGACACACAGAGAGAGAGAGACAGCAAAAAAAAAACAGAAAGACCAAGACAGACAGAAACAGACAGAGAGGCTGATTATAAGCTTTTGTGGGTTATATGGTTTTATGTTTCTCTTGAATTGTGATGTGACACTATCGAGAACAGGAATGAAAGATTGACAGGAACTGAAAGTTTGGACAGCAGAGGCTGGGGGCCGCGGACAACATGCCTGTGTTTGGTCTGAGCTGGAACCAATTATTTAGACTGCCACATTATTAAGCTGAGAAAAAACTGAACTTGATATGTCGCTTGTCGTTCTGTTGTTGTATCGCTTGTCGCTGTAAGACTCCAACTACCCTTGAAAATAACCAGTCACCTGTCATTTTGTGGCATGCAACTGTGAACAATGAATGAAACTATAAAGTTTCATCTGACATATAGCATTGTGCATAGTGATACTATAATGCATCATTTTGTATGGTATTGTACTCCAATGTATCATATTGTATTGTAATATATTTTAATGTATTTGTACTGTAACATAGTACATTGTGTCTGTATGGTACTGTTTTGCATCAGTAAAGATTTATTACAATGACACATTATAATAACTAACACTGTATCATACAACACTGTAACATCATTTTGTATTATATAGTACTGTAATGTATCACTGTACTGTATTGTATCATATAGCATTGTACTGTATGATTGTATTGTATATGTACAGTAACATTGTTTTGCATATATTACTATAACGCATATACTGTGTTACAATCCATTGTATCATATAGTACTGTAATGTATTATATTGTATTGCAATGTGTTTTATTTTACAGTACTGTTATCATATTATATTGTAATTTATTGCATCACATAGTACTGTAACAGATCACTGTATGTCATACAGTAATGTAATGTATGACCGTACAGTATTGTTTTGTAAAGTACTGTAAAATCCTACTGTAATGCAACAATAATGTACTGTAACATATTGTATTGTAAAGTCCTGTAATGTGTCATGGCTTGTTTGTGCTCTCACTGCTGCTAAAATGTCTTAAATACTACCATGATTAAAATACAGAGAACTCTCTAAGAACCTGATCTACAATAGGATAGAGAAAAGGAGGATAGTGAGGCATAAGAGGGAGAGGAGGGGGAGAGAGAGAGAGAGAGAGAGAGACAAAGGGAAAGAGAGACTGTAATTTAGGTCGTTAAATAACAAGTGAAAAATGAAAGTGAAGAAAAAAGGAGTAAAATTATATCCCTCCACAGGAAAAATGACACAGTTTCCAAACATTCAACGACAACTATTTATAATGTAATTATAGGCCGGAGGGTCGCGGATGGTTTCTACCTCTGTAGAGGCAATGAATGGTGGAGAAAGAGAGAGAACCTAATTACACTAACAGGGTCAATCGATACAGCCCTGTTCTCTGTAGTGATGGCTGGCTCTCTCTCTAGTTTTCAGCTAATCTGTTATTTTATCAGAAACACACTTACAGAAGTCTGGAAATGCTAAACCTCATCAAATTCTCACATACATCAGTAATATGTCTATATAGTCTTATGCAAACGTTTGTGTACTCCTGATTAAGCTATATTTTAATGCACACATACTCTTTATTTACTAAATTTAACATGGCATTGGCTTAGCACTTGCACAACCTAACACGCAAATCCACTGAAGCTAAGCAGGTCTGGGATTGGTCAGTACTTGTCACATCATCCGGGTGGATGCTACACACTGGTGGTGGTTGAGGTAATTCTACAATATCTGCCCCAGATGTCAAAGCACTACAGTTATGTAAGTAAATATTGGAAAGATAAACTAAATCATTTACTGTGCCATATTTTTTTTTCACATCACCCCCCCTCAATATGTTTAAATCAACAAATAAAGTTTCCACTTATCCCAAGACATTTTTATTTCTTATTTAATATTACTTTAGTTTAAACTTCAAGGCTAACATTGCTAACAAACAATAGAACTCATTAGTCACCTAAATTGATTCTAGAAAAGTACATCAACAGAATGTCTCCCACTCCTCTTAAATGGTATCCAGATATTAGTTAAGGTCTCACGGCCTAGACAATGTGGTTTAGGACACAATAGGACTTAGTGTGGGCTTTCAGAAAATAACAAAAACTTCTGTAGCTGAATGTTGTGTCTATCTTAGATGGCCGATCAAGGCTGTGAGCACAAAATGTTGATCTAGAATCAGTTTTAGTGATGGTGACAGTCAGAAATACAAAGGAATCTGATTCTAGATCAGTCTTCAACCCACCCTGCTGCGGTCTGAAGTGGTGCAGCGGTGAGATTTTATTCATTTTTATAGCTCGCAAGTCATCCAGTGTCGTAAACCACATCAGCTATTCTGGTATTTTAATTAAGATCTGAAGTTTTGCTGATATATTTTGATTTAATGTGTGAAAACAAACTACAACCATGATCTTTACTAAAATTAAGATGAAGAAAGAATACAGCCGCTTAGCTTTGTGTTTACTCTAGCGGCTTTGGTGAAGAGACCTTTTTACAATTACCAGTTACAATGACACTCAAACACACAAAACCTCCATGTGGCTTACATCATTTATTTTAGCAATTTTGTTTCATGTTTTTTTTATTAATAGTAATAATGTATCACATGCATCTTCATATATATATATTCATATATTATTGTAATTTTTCTAAGATTTGTTTTATACACAAATATAAAATAATAATGCATTAAACTCATGTTATTAAACCTAATGATATCAAACCAACTTAAAATTCCTGACTAACTACAATACAGTACATATGTTTGGGAAATCGTTTAGTTACTAATTTTAGAATGATTTATAGAAATGAATAACCGTGTTCAATATTCAACCAAATGTTTCAATTTGTTCGGTTTCGCCTAGACATTTTCATTTCAGCGCATCCCTACTTTTAACCACTGTTATATCTTCATCATTCTGAGAAACCTTGAATGAATTAACAGAAATGATCTAAACTGTTTTGGAATAATTTCTTGTTACACTCATTTGTATTAAAAAAGCTGAGAATGTTGACGGCTTCTCCTTTAAAGTTAAATGATACAACGTTTTGTCTGTTCATACACATTACTTATATTGTTCCCATTTTCGTGTCAGACATATGATAAGAGACACCCATACGAAACAAAGTAGAGACTTGACAGACTTGTCGCCTCCTGATGTGAATGTACAGTTCCAGTGTTTACTGTGGGAGTCTTTATGAGCTTTGAAACACCCTGATTGTGGCTGATGATAAATGATACTCACTGGAATGACTTAGGTCAGCTCTCTCTCTCTCTCTCTCTCTCCACTAACAAAGCTGTGGTGAATAAGGAGAGCAGGAAAGAGGAGGAGATAAACCACACTGCTGCTCAAACCTCTGGTTCAAATGTGACACAAACACACAAACAAACAAGCAAACACACAAATACAGAGACAGCAACAACAGAATGTCTCATGTTTGGATATGTTTATTAAAAAAGCAACATAGGCAGTGTAAAGAGAGACAGAAGATAGAGAGAGAAAGCAAGAAAGGGCAAGAGACTGGGAAATAAAATAGAAGAAGACAGAAGGAGAGGAGAGGGACAGAAAGAGACAAAACTGCAATGAAAAGACAGCAAAAAAGAGCAAGTGAGAGGCATAGAGAGTGAAGAAGAGATAGAGAACAGAGAGAGGGAGTGAAATGGAGCAAATGAGGGAAAGTGAGCGAGAGGGAGAGAGAGAGAGAGATGAGGCTGGTGCTGGGTAAATCAGCTCTATTTTAAGCCTGTGTCTAAGAGACGTCCAACAGATCAGATGCAAATACACACACACACACACACACACACACACACACACACACACACACACACACAAGTGATAAAGAGAGCAATGAGTTCATTCCACATACACACACACAGCCTACACGTGTACCTGTTCTTTGTATTTTTGCATTAATCTAATATGTAATCTCTTCTAATAACAGTCAGCATCATCTCTATTCTTCTAACAATGCATCATCCTACATTATTCTAAATAGTTAAAATGCCTGTATCCTCTATTATTTGTGCATTATTTTCCTTGAAGTGCAATTACAATGAGCTTAATAACTCATTTTTTGTGGTGTAAAGGGTATCAAAGGGTATCGCTGCCTCCCATGTGAAAGATGGGTTCAGTCGCCACTCTGGCTAACCACACTACACCAAGAGCCCCTGGGCAAGACTCCTAAGTAGGCTCATGTGACACTGTTTTAAAAGCAGGGCTAGAACATTTGACTGCCAAGTACATAAAAACAAGTGCAAAAGATGAATGCAATAGACAAACAACAGGAAACTGACCATATAGAATGGTAAATATAAAAGGCAGTTAATATTTGTAAGACAAATACAGAAAAACAACCACACCTAGCTTGAGCGCCATCTAGACTGTAGAAAAGGCATCCCTAATCCTGATTGGTCAGCTGTACAGGATGTCTTTTCGTGGTGCTTAGAACAAAAGCTAACAACTGAACTGTGCAGTTTAAAAATACTAAGTGTGCACAAGCGAGAGGAACTAAGATGCCAAATTCAAGCTGACATGTTAACCCCCATGTAAGGCTTTCCATAAAAAGATGTGTTATGATACTATACTACAAGTGCAAATAAAAAAATCAAAACATCAAAATCATGTAATCATTATGGATTATAGCTCATAAAAATCCAGTATCTCAAATTACTAAAAGATTTCTCAAGATCAAAGCCTTCATGTACAATAAAACAATTTCCAACTTCTTATAGTTATGTTTACCGTATATACACACACAACACTTGGTTGGGGTTATTTTACCACTTTGTCATGGAGTTAATTAGGGGTTCAGATCTGGAGAGTTGACTGGTCAATCAAGCATATCATAGCCCAACCATTTGGTGGAAGTTCTGGCACTGTGGGCAGGTTCTAAGTTCTGCTGGCAAAGGACATTGGCATCTTCATAAAGAAGATGCATGAAGTGCTCTAAAATCTCCTGGTACAGTGGATGGCTGTGTTGACTTTGGACTTGATAAAACACAGTGGACCAAAACCAGCATGGCACCTTAAACCATTACAGACTACAGAAACTTCAAACACCTTGGCTGTGGTCATCCCTGTTGCTTCTGCACATTTTAACACCACATTTCCCCCTTTCATACCACTTTCAATTACAATGCTTTGATACAGCACTCTGTGAACAGCCAGCCTTTTCAGCAATTACCTTCTGTGGTTTACACTCCTTGTGAATGGTGTCAATTAGGGCTGCGAATCTTTGGGAATTGAGCGAATCGATCCAGAATTTATTCTTGGGGTCACAAATCGATTATTTTTTCCGATTCTTTCAAATACGAACGAAATACGTTACTTTACTGTTGCAATCTCTGCAAAACACATGAGTCACGTCAAGCCCTTTCTTACCCGGGCTGTGTTGACGGTAAAATCCAAAGTGTTTCCAAATGGTTGCTTTCAAAGACCGCGGCTTGGCTTGCATGCCTGTACATAGCCGACGCTGCTTCCTTGTTTTGCCTAGCACTACGGTGGCTGAGAAGGCACATCCACACCCGCAAAAAGAATCGATTTTTTGATGTTTCTAACAATGTTAGAAACGCGATTCGAGCTCAAAGCAATTTTTTCCTGCACCCCTAATGTCAATGATCATCTTCTAAACAACTGTCAAGTCAACAGTCTTCCCCATGATTGTGGTTGCTGTACTAGACTGAGAGTTACACTGTAATTATACTGTAAATAGTAAGTCACTAAAATTCTAAATGAAATATTCTAAGCATTTGAAATATTGGATTCTTGGGTTAGGGCTGATATATGTGAGTGACATTTTACCATTTTGAAATAAATTCTGAATAAAAAATGAACTTTTTGCAATATTCTAATTTTTCGAGTTGCACTAGTATATAACACACAAAACATTACAAAACCTGATATGATAGACAGTAAAAGGTGGATTGTACGAACCGGAGAGTTTTGGATATACCCAGGTGTCTCAAAAAAGTGATGAAGACACTCAAATGATATGAGCCCTTTAAACAACAGATTTGGTTGCAGCGCCACATCTGGGCTCCAGAATCAGTGCTGGCTCAGATCCAAATCTCCTAATATTAAAACTCTTTTCTAAAGGCACCAACGAGGACAGAAGAAAAGAGAGATTGTGTGTTCTGAATATTCATTCATGTGGTGGAATGAGTGGTCAGGCATTTTATAGTGCAGAATACACACACACACACACACACACACCACTGCTGAAGTATTCAGATCACATTCACAGTCCTAGAGGAACAGACACAGTCAAAACCGCATGAGCATTCTCACACACACACACACACACACACACAGCCGAGCATCCAAATCACATTTACTCCCTGCCCGTCATCCATCATCCCTGCGCACAAAAGACACAGCAGAACGACAGAAAACTGCATGGCAACACTCTCTACATCTCTTCATCTCTCTCTGTCTGCCTCCCTCTCTTTCTCAACTTCTCTTTCTCCATTCGTCTCCCTCTCTTGCTCCACATCTCTTTATATTTGTCTCATTCTCTTGCTCCTCATTTCTGTCTCTCTATATCCATCTCCCTGTCTTGCTCCTCATCTTTCTATATTTTTCTCTCTTTTGCTTCTTCTCATTTCTCTTTGTCTCCCTCTCTTGCTCCTCATCTTTCTTTGTCTCCCACTCTTTCACATCATCTCTCCCTATCTGTTTCTCCTCATCTCTCTGTCTCCATGTCCTCCTCATCTCTCTCTATGTGTCCTTTCTCCTCATTCCTGTCTCCATCTCTCTCCATCTGTTTCTGTGTCTCCTAATCTCTCTGTCTCCCTCTGGCTCATCATCTCTCTCTATCTCCCTCTTTCTCTTCATGTCTCCACATCCATCTCTTGCTCCTTATATTTACTTGTCTCCCTTTCTTTCTTGTAATTTATCTCCCCATCAAACTTTCTCTTTCTTCTCATCTTTCTCTCTGTCTCAAATTTCTCTCCATGTCTCTCTTTTCCCTGTCTTTCCTTCTCATGCTTCATTTATTTTTCTCACTTCTCTTTCTTACAATTTTATTCTCTCAATCAAAGCATGTTTCTACTCATTTACCTCCATCTCAGTTTCTCCTCTGTCTTCTACACAGCTCAAGTTTTTTTTATTCAGCAAATCAACAGTGACTATACATGTTTAGTTTAGAACTGGAGCTGTTAACACTGCTAACAAACAACCTAACTAAACAGTCACTTAGTCAATCAATACATCAAAAAAACCTCAGTCAGCTTCAGACCACAATTAGATATTAATTAAGATCTCACAGACTAATCAATATACTTTAGGACACCTATAAAAAGTTTTTATTTTGGAGAGCTATAAAAATGAATAAATGCTGATGCTGTTCATCATCGGTAGCCTGTAACAGCAAAACAATATTAATTTTTTATAACTCACGGTGTCCTAAACCTAGAGATGAGTAATCCAGGTCCAGAAAATAAAAATCCACCCCATGATTTAATTTCAACTGCCTTGTTGTTTCTGCTGCAGATATGCTGCAGCAGAGACATAAATGAAGTTGGAGCAAAATCCTGGGATGGATTTTTACTTCCTGGACCTGGATTAACCACCTCTACCTAAACCACATCAACTAGTCTGCAAGACCTTACCTAAGATCTACATGAGGTTTGAGAGAATTTTTAGTGGTATATTTTTACAGAAACGACTGGGTGACTATTGACTTCTAATGTCAGCTTCACAGCTCCAGTTCTAAACTAAAAAAAGTTACATTTGGACTTCAAACATGTCTTGACTGATCAGCTACATTGGAGATAAGTGAATGTGTAAATATGATTTCTGGGTGAAATATTTCTTTAAAATGTGCAGACGTTTGTTCTCTGCCTTGAGTTAAGTTACTTTCACTTAGAAAACATGTAAATAATCAGGTGTTACACAAATGGGGTTTATGTATTATGGGGTTGTGTGTGACATTAATTTTTGCTGAGAAATCCTCTTTTCTGATATTTCTGGTATAACAGGCCACCTGTGAAGTAGATCTGGTGAAGACAGTTCAATCAATATTTTATATCAGTGCAAAGAAAACAGTGAATGGCAACCATAACAGCCATTGAAAATATCCGCTGTTTGACAACCTCTGATGGAGTAGCCTATTACAATAACAAAAAAGTATCATTTTGTGTTTTTATATTACTGTGGAAACCTGGTACAGGTAAAATTATACCCCATTAATTTCATATAATGAGACACTTCAGTGGTCATTGGTTCTTGCATATCATACATTTTCTTCTCATTGCTTACAGTTAAACAAAATCCTCTTATTAACACCAATGAATTATGCATTCTGAAATATCAAAATTAGTCACAACGTACACTCTTGGTATCTAGCACTTTATGCACGATCAACAGATGATGGGTTGGGGGACAATAATTAATATTAAGGGTCTTCTGTTCCAGCTCCTTTGTTGCAACCTCCCTGACTCCATCCACATTTGTTTCCTCCATTCTTCCACCTTGAAAAACAGAACGATGAGATCAACTATCGCCTTAGAAGACCCCTGAATGCTCCCATAAAGACGTTTCAGTGCAGAACTGCGTTCAGGAGAGTAGTTTCCCCCCGTTCGTTGTAATGGTGCTGTGGTTGCTGATAGAGAGCTGATAGAGGCTTTTACTGAGTCCAGACAGAGCTGTGTGGTATGATATTATGCAAACGAGGGACCACTTTCATCTTCCACTCAGGAGCCTGGTGCTCACTCTCTCTCTATCAGTATAACACAATTCACTGCAGTTCAGTAAGCTTTATTAGCATTACCATATTTAGATACACAGTCAAAACATCGTTAAAATAATAAGCAGCATTAATACAGAAGAATTACACCAATTTATTTTTGGAATACAAAAATGAGAATACTGTGAAAAAGTACATTTTTGTTCATAATTTAATTCAAAAAGGTCATAGATTTGATATTCATTAAAAATTCATATGGATGGATGGAGGAATATAAAATATGACAGTTTACCTTAAATTAAACCTTTAATTAAAGTATGAACAATAATGAACTTTTTCACAATCTATTTGATGTGGCACTGCACTTCAGTCATGAACAATCCCACTGTGAGCACAGACTTGTCAGTTTTGATTCAATTGGGTTTGATTAAAATAAGGTTTTGTAAGAGTGAGAACACTGCCAAAAACACTATACAGTGGAACCTTGGTTATCGTTTCCCCTGTTTATTATACAAATTTTGTCCCGGTTTTTGTTCATTTGCCCGGTTTTGGTCGGCATGCCCACGTGACTCGTCATTAATTGTTTGTCACTCACCCACGCATTCATCGTACATTCTGGCTTTGTTTCTTGTTGTTTGTTGTTGATAATGCTCAAAACAAATTAAAACACGTCATACTAAAGCAATGATACACAGTCGCCTGAAAACTGGTGCAAAAACAAATAACAGCCGAGATCCCAGAGAACGGGTGTACAATACAAAGGTCTGCCACACCGGCACGCTCTAAAACAGTGTAAACTGTGATGTTAAATGTAAAAAAAAAAAAAGAGTGATGTTAAATGTTAAATTTATCCATTTCATTAGTTTTTTCTTTGCATTTATCATGTTCTGTATGTAAAACTATAGATATTATATGTAAAATGTATTGTTAATATTTTTGAATGTCTGGAACAGATTAATTGGATTTACATTTTTACTTATGTGAAATATTGCTTCAGTTATCATCAGGCAATGTAGAATGAATTAATGACAAAAAAACAACCCTCCACTGCAAATGGTTCAAATGAGATTTTATTGATACAAATTTTGATTGTGTATTTTGGTAGTTTCTGAAATCTGATTAATTATCTGTTGAAACCAGGGTTGAAATATTATTTCTGGTAAATTCTGTAGAGCGATATACCAGTATATAGTGATATATAGTGTGTAATACCAGCTAGTAAGCTAGACTGTTACCCTTCACACCATGTTTGCAATTTTACTTCACTGACAAATAAACAAAAAATAAAAAAGTCAGCATTAAAACAGAAGCATGTGAGTGTGCAACCTGCTATATGTAAAGAAGAGGTAACCCAACAATGGGTGAAGAAAGTAACTTAAAGTCACAGCGACATCCCAGGGAAACTCAAATGTCTTACATGAATGACACGCCCACTTTGTGGACATAACATTACGAGAATTTCCATCCACTAAAGATTTGTGCGAAGAGTAAGCTGAATGGGAAAAGGCCAAAAAAGTTAGGACGAGGTGGGAAAGTCAGACTGTGGAAAAAGGCTGATGGAACAGGGTTTTTAATAAACAATGACATATTAAGCTGCAAGTCAGGTAATACTTATAGCATATACATAGCTGTGAACTGTTGTCATGCTTATATCAAACACTTTGCCACTACCTCATACTCCACACAAGTGGCCAGCTTGTTTAAAGCAGTGGTAATTCTCTTTTTGTTACTGCACTCGCATCATCTGCACTTCCAAATAGCTCACTGAGAGTGTATCTAGATCCTTCATTACTGTGGTCCGTTTGTTATATGGCACAAACTGAGCTGCTGCAACTTATTTTTTGTCAACGTTCTGTGATGTTTGTCCAACCCAGCAACATTGGCTGTAAAAGAACACTGCAAAGAACGAGTCGCTCATATCTCTGCAGGGGGTCAGAGAAGTGTTCTGGTACTACACCATTGACTGATTTATACTCTTAAAAGAGATGGTTCTTCAAGGATTCTTTAGTAAAGAAAATGGTTCTATATAGAATCATGAATACTCAAAGAACCCAAAGGGTTCTTTGCATGGTGAAAGGGTTTTTCAGACTGATGAGGAATGTGCTGTAGATCAGGGGTTCTCAACTGGTCTTAGCTCGGGAAACACATTTTTTCATGGTCACAGCCCACTTTTAATGTATACAAACCAAACAAATTAATTTTTTAAAACTAGCCTTTAGATTTCAGGGGGGACATGACCAGTGGGGCGGGCATGGGTGGTAGAACACAAATTAAATTAATATGAATTACATTACTATTATTAAACTAATAACTATTATTACAATACATTACTTACAAATTATGATTTATATTTTACTCGTTACTATTAATAATATACTAATAATAACAATTATTAAGTGTTATAAATAATAAAGTAATAACATTTATATTTATCATTAATAAAATATTAATACATTATTATATTTTTTTATTTACTATTTATAAAGTGTTAAAAGCATGTAGCATAAAATTATCACCCAATTCTGTGTTTCATTTTTTCAGTCAACTTCACTCACTACCACCAATTTTACACTTATATTTGGACTGTAGGGTCAACAGACCTCATTTACATAAAATTATGACTCATTTCTGAGTAAAAATAAGCAATTCTGAATTATTTTGATAATTGTTAAACTTAGAGACATGTAAATAGATGGTAGACTGACTGTAAGACGCACGCACACAGACTCATGTGTGTTAATGTTAATGGTTTTAATATGAGACCTCTGATATTAAAATATATCTAGCTGACATGACACAGACATAACAAACATCCAACATGTTAACAACTTACAGCGGCAGTTGAACACAAACTGCTGGCTAACTTGCAAAACACATGTTTACAGTTTGATGGAGTGACAGCGGGGACAGCCAATCACGCGTTAGCAAGAAACGGCAGAGTCAATCAATGAGCTTGTGGTCGGTCTAAACGAAAATCTACATTTCAAATGCTTCGGGTTATATTTGGGTTTTGCCATCTTGCCTCCGAACATCACAAATTTAAAGAGAAGGGTAACCGGCAAACAAATGGTGGTTACCATGGCAACGAGAATGCTGCGCGCATCTGATATCTGCCTATTTGTGTATTTTTTCAAGATAAAAGACGAGTACAAAATCAGATAAGCATTAATTATTATTCGTTTTTAATTGTTTTAAAAATTAACTGTCTGTGAACCCCACCAGTTGAGAATCGCTGCTGTAGATGGTTCTATATAGATGCCTTTTGAAAATGGCTCTATATAGCCCCCCAAAAAATTCCTCTAATATTACAAGATTGACATGGAAACTACAGCAGAACATTTTTTGGTGCTATATAGAACCATTTTCAAAAAGTTTCTGTATAGAATCCTCTTCAGCACAATCCCCATCAATCTGAAGAACCATTTCACCATGGAAAGAACCCTTTATCCACATGAAGGATTCTGTTAGTGTTCAAGGTTCTCCATTCTTAAAAGAGATGGTTCTTCAATAATTCTTTAGTAAAGAAAGTGGTTGTATATAGAACCATGAACACGCAAGGAACCCAAAGGGTGAAAGGATTCCTCAGATTGATGAGGAATGTGCTGGAGATATTTCTAGAGAATGGTTCTATACAGCACCGAAAAGGGTTCCCCTATTATTACAAGCTTGACTACAGCAGAACCTTTTTTGGAGATATGTAGAACCATTTTGAAAAAAGGTTCTGTACAAAACCATTTACAACACATTCCTCATCAATGTGAAGAACCCTTTTCAAACCCTTTATCAGTGCAAAAGGTTCTTTTGAGTGTTCTTTACTAAAACAAACCTTGAAGAATTATCTTTTTTAAGAGTGTAAAAGCACAAGCTCACTTAAGCTGGGTAACTGGTTTTAAATAATTAAGTGTCTCAGACTTCAGTGCAGTACTGTAACTCTCTCAGTAATACAGGAGACCATGAGAAGGTCTTAAAACTGCTAGGGCAGCCTTAGTCAGTACAGTAGCTCAGACAATGCAGTCTAGCGCAAGAATCAAAGGGCCAGAGCACAGAGTTCTCTCTTTCTGTGTGTGTGTGTGTGTGTGTGTGTGTGTGTGTGTGCACTGCCCTCCTCGTTAACTCGCCCACATTCTGTTCAATTGCCAGAATGGAGCCTTTCTTTCGTCCTGTTTGATCAGTAATGAAGGAAAACACAAGCGAGCCAAATCACTCCTCTCCTTTCCTTCACCCTCCACATCCTCTTCACTCGTTTATTTCTCCTTTCTCTCTCTCCATTCCTACTTCTCTTTTTCCTATAGGACAGCAGGTAATTATGGCACCACACTGGGAAAAAGCCTCTCCATTCCTCTTGTCAGCCTCTCTCTCTCTATCCTGGCAATCCCTTCTCTTCTACCTGACTCCCTCTATCTCTCACTCTCCCCTCCCCAACCCCCCTCTCCTGCTGTCTCCTCCCCTCCCCCTTTCTTTCTTTCTGTCTCCTCTCTCTTTACGCTCTTTTTTTATGTTTTCTCTCTCGATCTCTTCTTTTCTCTTTCCCTCCCTCTCTTTCTGGTGCATTATCACTCACTCTTACTTATCACATCTCTCCTTTATCTGCCTTTCTCTTTTTTACTTTCACTCATTACCTTTTCTTCTCCAGCTCTCGCTTTCTTTCTCTCACACACACTTTCTTTCTAGCCGCGCTCTCTCTCTCTCTCTCTCTGCACCACTTTCATTCACTCTCTCTTTCCATTTCTGTCTGTGTGCTCTCACATTCCGTCTCTCACTCAATTTCCTTGTCTCTCTCTTTTCTGCATGCAGTTCTGCATGCATCCCTGACGTGTTACACAGGGTGTGTGTGTGTGTGCGTGATGGGCGTTCCTCCTGGGCTCCTCCTTCCTCCTGCAGGGTCAAAAGTTTAGCGTGGTTTTAATTTCACCTTTCCTCAGCCAATCACATCACAGCAATGTCTGCGGGCGAACTTTAGCCCACTCACGAATTAAAACGACAACGATCTGCAGCCTCTCTCTTTCTTTCTGTCTCTCTCTGTCTCTCCCCCTTTCTCTCTGTCTCTCTACCCTCTCTTTCTACCTCCTTCTTTCTCTCTCCCCCCTCCCTTTCTCTCTCTCCCTCCTGATTTTTTTTCTCCCCCTTCTCCCCCTTTTCTTCCTTGGTCACACATTCTCTCTCTCTCTCTCTCTCTCTTTCTTCTGCTTTTCTCTCATTCTTTTTTTCTTCTCAGCGAGGCTCATTTAACATGCGGCCACCAGAACGTCTCACTGCTGATATGAAAAATAAAAAGGATATTATTTCATTATTTTAATGTTGCTATTTAAATCTTTTTATTCTGCATTTCTCTCGACACATAAATGAGATGAAGAGAGAAAGGTAGAGAGAGAGAGAGAGAGAGAGAGAGCAAGGGAGGGAAGAAAAAAACCCAACAATCCCCCAGAGAAAACACTGCACACTCTCAATCTGCATCTATCTGCATTCTGTTCTCGTTATTTATGAAAAATGCACAGTGAACACAATCCCAGCCATTAATCAATACCCCTCCACACTGCATATGCATATATAACAAGCTCTGAAGAACAGGAGAGCTGAATTAATCATCGATTACACAGAAATCAGCTCAGCCAGGACAGACATATAAAATGGTACCAGCTTAACTCATTCATGTTCAAAAGCTGAATTTACAACCCCAAACAAGAAAAAAGTGGAACCACATGGAAAATGCACATAAAAACAGCTTTTCTGACACATACTTTGACTTTTATTTCATTGCATTTCATAGCATGAACCCGAGTTTCTGGATATAGTTCTGAACTTAATTTAATTTGTTAATATACACACATTCTTGCATTTCAGGCCTGAAACACATTCCAAAAAAAAAATAAAAAAATAAAATGTCTCCACACATTCTCTGTTGGAAACAGGTCAGGATAGCAGACAGATCAGTCCAGAACCTGTACCCTGTATGTAATGTGTGCAGCATGTGGTTTTGCATTGTCTGGTTGAAAAATGCATGAATGACCTTAAAGAAGATGTCATCTAGAAGGCAGCTTATGTAACCACATCTGGTAAAACCCTTCCAGAGTTGCTGGGTAACTTATTGAGATATTGTATTGTTCAGCCTGTCTCTCACATTAGTGACAAAAATTAGCCGTTTGGTTTTATTGCTGTAAATGAAAGATAAATCTCAAACATCTATCGTAGTACATGTGTTTATCAAAAACAAAACATAATCTCACCAAAAACATGTTGCTGCTTTTGTGCAGCAAGCCATTCACCAAATTTGCAGATTGTACCCAAAAAATGAGTTTTCGTGACCCATCGAATACTGATGTAGAACTACTTCTACTGTGTAGGTACACAAGCTTGTGGGTGTCATTCGGCTCTAAAACTACTTCTCTTCACTGTAGAAATGTTTTCATGTATCCATCCACCAAACGTGAGCAGGTAAGATGTCTTAAGGTGATGTAAACAGAGTGACTATAGCCAGGCTCATCTATCAGTATTCATTTCTGGTAGATTTAGATTTGTTTGGATTAACTTTTAAGCATTTCTGATGTATTAATGTCTTGTGGCAAAAATAAACTGAACTGATGTTCAGTATGCTATATCTCGGAAAGTATAATAGATAATTGGCTGCAATTTTGTGTGAGAATTCCTTTAACAGTACTCTTTACAAATATGCATATATGTATGTTTGAAAAAAATGACTTTGACCAGGTTTTCCCAGACTGGGTTACATATGTTGCTCTAAAATCTCAATGTACTTTCTGCACTTTGTGTACTTTAATGCTGTCCTCACATAAGTGTAAATTACCTTTGTCACTGACACAACCCCATACCATGACAGTCCCTGACTTTTGGACAAAAAAATTTAATTAAGCTGACCAGACAAAACATGAAAGATCTTAGTTTCCTACTGTCTGAAATGAAATAAAAGTCAAAGTAAGTGTAAAAAAAAAAACACTAGGTTTTTTATTTTGTTGTCCCAACTTTTTCTGATTTGGGATTGTAACTTGTCAAGGAAAAATATCACAAGCTCTGTCTGGTTTAAAGTCATTGATGTTTGCATACGTTCATTATCTAGCTTTTGTACGTGGTTTGTTAATTTTTATTATTTTTAAAAAGTGAGTTTACCAATGTTTGAACTACACATTTTATTGATTTTCTAAGTGTAAATAAGTTACCCATCTTCCACAAATTTTAATGGACACTTAAATCCACAAATGCTGCTGCTCCAGATACTCAATCTTTTATGGCAGAAGGATGAGGTAGAACAGTGTCACCACTTTTTAGTTCAGTTTTGGTGCCTCCCACAAGTTGCTGAAAGTGAGTTTGTAGGTTTTAATACAGATGTTTAATCTCCACCAGATGTTTTGCACATATTTTGTATAAGGCATCATGGGACAAAAAATCACTAAGAAATATTAGTCCATAAACAAACACCAATAAACACTATTAAATTAAAAGAATTAAGAAATAAGTGCAAGTATTTTTCAACTAAAGTATGTCTTTGAGAAAGAAAAAGGTTATCATGTTCAACAAGTATATATATACCATTTTTCTACAAATCATGATACTTTGCATAAAATATGTGTTAAACATCTGGTAGAAAGTGAAGTTGTTCTAAAGCTTATAAATGCACCGTCAACAACTTTTGGCGAAGACCAAACTGAACTAAAAAGCATCCTACATCTGGTACTGTTCTACATCACCATTCAACCAGCAATTGGAGCAGCAACATTTGTGGATTTTGTGATTTAATCAGACAGAAATACAAATAATTAGTTTTCAGTAAAAGCATCATGGAAAATGTTACATTTAATATGAGAACTCAGACTTTTGAGTGGTGCTGTAAATTGGCTATATCAAAATGACAACTTTTAAGGGTTAGTACTCAAATATGCAGCTACATGTTAGTAAGTAAATGTAACTGTATGTAAATTGAATATA
The DNA here is from genome assembly GCA_036984385.1 of Crenuchus spilurus. Lineage (NCBI taxonomy): Eukaryota > Metazoa > Chordata > Actinopteri > Characiformes > Crenuchidae > Crenuchus > Crenuchus spilurus. The sequence goes on along the minus strand of BRDA01047474.1, from coordinate 8,049 downwards.
TACCAAAACACACGCACACACACACACAAACACACTTATAGAACCTGAAAGAGTTAGTATAACTGGTAAAGGACTCCCAAACCTTCAGCTGCCAAAATAAAGAGCTCCTTAGCACCTAACCTAGGGAGAGGAGGTGGACCAGTGGCTCGAGTTACAACTTCAGCTTGGATTACTGAAGTTAACTGCACAGTGAATAACTGTTCAATTTTAAACAATGTCAACGACAACCCCCTCTAGTCTTCACAGCAGGTTTCTTCCAGTCCCAGACATGCTATATAACCCCCCACCCCACCAGACATTCTGTATAACCACCCACCCACCCAGACATGCTCTATAACCCCTCTGCTCCCCACCCATCCTCACTTCCTGATCCCATACATCCTCGGAGCAGTTTACTCCACAAGGAAAATTAGCACAGTCATGCTAATTACTCTCTGCTCTGCCCTTTACATTTCATCAAAGTCTTAAAATGGACTGAAGTAGGCTGCACTGTCAAAAACAATAGCAGCCACCACAAAGCTTAACATTTGTCTGTACTTTTGTCCATTCAGTGTCAGAAACCACAATGGTTGTAAAAAGTCCAGACCTGTACTAATCATATTAAAGTTTTTCACAGATGACCATCATTTTGCACTCTGTTACAACTGACTAGTGTGCTTGTGCACACAGCAAACCCTATCATGTGGCATTTGTGACGTCCCAGGCCGAGTTAATTATGAGTTCGAGTTGTGATATGAATTGTGATAATACTGCAGGCAAAAAGGAGTGACTGCATTTGGGCATGCCAAAGGGCATAGTGTGAAGGATGTAGCTGAATTTGCAGGTGTATTGAAGCATACAATCATATGGGTCTACCAGTGGCAAAAATGCTAAAATGCTACAGGAAATTATATATATATGTATATATATATAATTTATATATATATAATATATATATAATGTATATATATATATATACACACATGATATTGTGTACGGGACGGCCTTAATAAATACAGTATCAGTATAAGCTAGGTACTTCCAGATGTTCTCCTTGGTGTTCTCCTCAGCCATGAATTTGTTCAATTCCACCATAGCACATTTGATTTAATGTAACGAAGTCCTGATAGACCAAACCAAGGTTTTTGATAAGAGCTACAAACAATCCTTGTCTACAATTAGGAAATGTATTAGCTTATTTATTCAATTTGAGAATTAATATATTCTTTAGAAATTGTACATGTAGGTTTTGAGATGCACTAAAAGTGCTTTCATTTAAGCATTAATGTATGTAAAGTCTTGCTCATCTCTAATAGCTCCACATGCTCAGATTAAAAAGCTGATAACTAGGAGGCCTTTAAAGAACTGAAAATGTTATTTTCTTTTTCTGTTCACAGTCAGACAGGAAACAAAAGGGGGAGGGAGGTGTTAATCTGTGTCTTTTTGTGAAGACAAACTTAGTCTAAGAGTCTAACTACAGGAGGAAAATCAGGAAAGAGAACATCTCACATGTCTCTTTTTTGAAAATATTTTGCTTTTTCTCAAGTCTTTAGGAGAAAGATTGCAAAAAACTTTTAAAGTTCAAGTTTTGTGTACAGGCCATTAAGAATACCAAAAAGATATTGGCCAAATATAAACATTTCAGGATTAGCTATGCTAATGGGCTTTTGCTAATGATACACCATGTTTTCTTGATTTTTTCTTTTCTATTTTTTTCTGTCATATAATGTCATAGACCACATAACCAAGTCTTTTGAGATTGCTTAAAATTCAACACAGGTAAAGACAATTCTGTGATGATCAAAGCATGCAGCTAGCACAATGCTAATTGGTAAACTATAAGCTTCCTTTACGTTAGCCTCATAGCTCCAGGACAAAACTTAAAAAACTTCAGATACCAAACATGTCTCAGTTGATCAGCTTAAAGCAAAAATGACTAAAAATGATTTTGGCCTAGTGATTTTAAGCATTAAATACTGTAATTTCTGTAATTAAAATAAAGTAGACAAATGTTCAAAAATGGTCAATACTGGTTCATAAACAAAGACACATTAGCATAGTTGTAATCAGTTTGATTTTATGCTGATTTTGTTTTGTTGTTTTAATAAAAACAGATTAAAATGTGCAAAAATGAGCTGCTTTTAAATATGTGAGCAAAAGTACAAGTACTCAGTTTTAATGCTTGAGAAAAGTACAAATATTTCCAAACAATACCAAAGTACAAACCTCAAGTGCAAGTACAGGGAGTACCATTTGCTTCTTTACCCAAACAATTGTGAATAACTTTAATACTAATGAAGATATGATGATGAAATTTGAATTACATATATCTCAGTCTGTGCGAATGTTACAACATGCACTAAAAATGTTCAGCATGCAATTCTTTTCTAGTGATCAGGCAGTGATATGGTCTAAATGGAGGTGTGCTTTTTTGGCAGCTTTCTTTTTCCATTGCATCTCCTGACTGGAGTTTATCTGGTATGTTCTCACCATGAACACTCCTCCTGTACAGTGTACTGATACATTATGTACAGATTATTACACAATTTGCAGAATTAAATATCCCATATCCAGTTCTATGTCCACTAGGATAACTGATGGCTTTAGTGTCTCACTGCATTGGCAGCCAACTGATGGAGATTACTGGACGGGCGACGGCCTCCACTCCAAAAGTCGCAATTATTACTTATTGGAAATGAACACCCATCTACCCACACTGTAATCATGCATGGCAGTCTTTTTCACACAGATTTAGGTGTTTTCAATCCAAATTTTGTTGCCATATCTTCATTTGTATTAAAGTTATTCATAGTCACTTGGTAAAAGAAGCAAACTGTATTTCCACCTCTGGTTTCTATTGAGCGAATCATCTCAGCTTTTATTCTGAGACTCTAGCTAAACTTCAGATGAAGTTGTGCAGTCCAGACGGACCCTTTGTCAGAACCGTCGCTTCAAAGCTTCAGAGCCTCCACAGATGGAAAGGTCAGGCCACACCTGTGGCCCTCGTGTGAATTATTAATGCACTCGTATTCTCTTTCTATGGACGTCACTCGACCATTTCGCCAGCACTGAGTGTGAAGGCTTTATTTATAGCAGTCGATGAGTTTGAGACCAACCGGGTCTTATCTCAATCTGCTGCGTGTGGTCCCAGAGGGAGAACCTTTACTCAGCCTGAGGTGAACAATAAAAAAGAAGTTTCAAAATTCATAAAACTGCAACTTCAGAAACTGTTGTGTCAACAACTTTGATATCTCTCAGGGTTTAGGTGCTGCATAGTTGAATAATGCCACGCAAGATCAGGCTTGACTGTGTGCCACCCACTGCAGCATTTCAACCAAGCTTCTGTAGATGAAACTGACACAGCAGAGGCAACAAATGCCTTTGGAAGGGGTAAAATCTGGCAAGAGGAAAGAAACACCTTGCACTCATGTACCTGCATGTTGAGTTAAAGAAGACTGCATTCTCCACAGCCCGTTTCTGCCAGGTCTAATGAGGCCTGACCGTTCCATCAGTCTACAGACATGACAAAATGTATGAGTCTCCAGTCTGGGAGATCAGCTCAACCTTGGGAATCCTGCAGTCCAACCACTCACCATGTCAATCTACAGAAACCTAGACACTCTGCATTCTGAAGCTGATCTTTTGCCCATTTAAACAAACAGTCCGTTAAACAGTAATTAAATGGAATTAAACTCAGAATTAAACACCAATATCATCAGCTACGCCATAACTACTCCTAGTTTATCTTGACTGTAATTACATTCATCATACCACAGTACATCATACACCATTCATAAGCTTGTTGTAAACTACTATTAAAATTACTTGTCCTTAATTAAATGTAATTTTTTGCTTAAGCATTACCTATTCTGTAAATAATAGGCACATTGTCTATTTATTACCTGTCCTTAAACTTGTCTGTATATACTGTACAAATGATATAAAGTTTATACACCACTGGTAAAATAAAAAATCAGACCAAGATGAATCATTTCAGAACGTTTTCCTCCTTTAATGTCACCAATAATCTGTACAAATCCACTGAAAAATAAACTGAAATTTTTAGAACTAGAACAATTTGGTTGCATAAAAATGTTCACCCTTAAACTAATACTTTGTTGAAGTACCCTTTGAATTTAGACTTTTTGGGTAGGAGTCTGTCAGCATGGCACATCTTGACTTGGCAATATTTGCCTGCTTTTCCTTGCAAATGTGCTAAAAATCATCAGATTGTGAGGGCATCTCCTGTGCACAGCCCTCACAGATTTTCAATTGGATTCAGGTCTTGGCTCTGGATGGACCATTCCAAGATGTTGCAAAAACATTCTTTTGTTGATGTGGAGGTGGAGCTGAAAGATTAAATGCAGCTTCATCTTTAGCTCATTAGCAGAAGCCTGAAGATTTGAAACAAAACTAACATTTGGAACTATTCTTAATTCCCTTTACCTAAAGCACCAGTTCCGGTTGCAGAAAAACAGCCCCAAAGCATAATGCTGCATCCACCATGCTTCACTGTGGGTATTTTGATCTGAGAAATACCTGGAATTTTAATAGGGGTGTGTAATATTTACTGTATATTGTGTTTCAACATACATGGGTAATAATTTAATTCTGATTCTGAACAATGGCCCTTTAGTGGTGTATAGAGACAGGTAAGGTATACTTTTGTTCACAATACTCCACTATACTCCAGTTAAGTTTATAGCAGATGCTAACCTTAAAGCATTACAGTGAGAGAAGTAATCTAAGGGTGTTTCCAGGGTGTTTTGGTCCGATTAAAACAAACTCTGATTCGTTTGCTCCCTTGGTAAGGTTCCATTCGTCCGGTGTGAAAACAGTAATCGAACTCTGGTGCAGATCAAGCAAACCGTACTGAGACCTGCAAGAAGAGGTGGTCTCAGTCTGGTCCCAAACAAAATCGGGAGCGGTCCGCTTGCAGTGAGAACATGATCCGATGTCGATCCAACTCGGGACTTGTGACGTACTGACTCGGGACAGCTGCAAGTCAGTATGTGAATTCCGCACAGCAACAGCAACAGGACAGTGACAGTTTTTGAGCTGTTGCTGCTGTAATGTTTACTTTCTTGCTCCAGCACCAGACAGCTCTGACCAATCAGAGGAGACAATGTGTTCATGTGGTTTGTTGGGGCGCATTTTGGTGTGTCTAGGTTTATGCCTGTGTGAGAACAAACCAAACAGCGGGGGAAACTCTCCAAGTTAAACAAACTCAGTCTGATTCGGACCAGAGAAACAAACTACCATTGTGAAAACATGTCTAAAATGCGTGATATAAACCAAAATATGGTTAATAAGGGTTAGTGTGTTTGCATGTTGAAAAGGGTAATAAAAACTGGCCAAAAACAACTGGTTATTGGTCAGTTTGGCTGTAAGCAAATCAGAATCATTCATAAAAAGCTCAGATTTTCAGGTGCAATTTCTGGTTCTCAGGTCAGGATTTGGTTCAGGTTTTGTTAAAATATTTTGTATCTAAAGCGCTTACAGAAATAAAGTCTAATAAATCATTACCTCTAGCTGTTTAAAAACAACATTTTAAATTCAAAGACCCTCCAGCTCAACAAGCGAAAGAGAGAGAGCCGCAGTGGTTTGAGTGAGCTTCAGAGTGAATGAGGAGACTAGCATTAACCAGAACAAAGTGGTCAATCAGAAATAAAATTTTATTACTGTTATTGCAGTATTAAAATGGCCAGTTTGACATTTTGGGGCAATATTTTGCACCAAACTGACCTGATGAAAATAATGGTACTGTATTGTTCAGTATTCAGAAATACATTTAACTGAAGTGGCACATGTGACACTATATTCTGCTTTTATTATTCAGAAAAAAGTATATAGCTTCAAATTTGATCAAATATTTGCAATTAACTATTCAATGTAGTACCATTAAAGATCATTGCCAGCTCTATTCCAGCTGATTATAAAGTCAGCAAAGAACTATTACACGAACACAAAATGCAACATCAACTACAACAACAGAAAAAAATTAAGAGACCACTTCAAATGCACAAAACCATTTACAGCCTGGAACCCCAATGAATACCGTCAAATGAAGCCAAATTGCTCAAATGTTTGTGCTTTGGCATAAAGACCACCAACAACGTGTACAAAGGGCAGGCAAAAGCAGGGCACATTTACCAAAAACTGATTTCTGAACGTTTTTAAAGTTAAAACATTATTATTGTAGTGTTTAAAATGAATAGAATGAACATTATCATGTTTTCTTAGCATTAGTCAAGGTGTGAAAACACTGCATATTTGTTATTTTGACTTCTTGTTCATTTACTGCAAATAAACCCTTTAAATGACAATATATTTATTTGGAATTAGGTAAAAATGTTGCCAGTACTTTATAGAAAAAAACAAAAATGTTAATTTTATTTAAACATATGTCTATAAATAGTAAAACAATAGAAACTGCATTCAGTGCAGTGGTCTCGTAATCTGGGGCTGTAGAATGTTAAGTTCAAATATTGTTTGACGTGTATTTTAGCAGTGACTGGACTGACATATTTTTGCTCGTATTTTCACATTCAAAAGAGAAATTTTAGCCATGTACCACCATTTCATTTCTGCCTTCACAATCATAAATTAACAGCTAAATTAGTCGTAGCAGGACCTGCAAAAGCTGCATTGATGCATGAGGGATAGCTGAGGGGATGGTGTTGGAGAGAGCCAACCAAAGTGGTCATAGAGCAGCAGAAGAGTTCAGGTAAAGTTGAAGTCACTCACTTGCTGAGCTACATCTGGTAACATTTACTGTTAAAGTACTTAGAGAGAGAGAGAGAGAGAGAGAGAGAGAGAGAGATACTGAGAGAAGGAGAATGGATGTTTGTAAAAATCTTTAAATAGGGATCTGAATGGAAAAGTAAATGAAAACAGGTTGGCATATTACTCCCAGCTATCCAACCCTGCTGAAGCTCCAAAGACTGAGCAGTGTAACCATACCCATATAACCTCCTTCCATATTTGATCCATCTAGAATGACTCATTTAATATCCTATTTTTCACAGGAATATGGACATGTCAAGATGCTAGTGCTGGGCGATGATCTATAATAGGGATGCACCATATATAAGCGGCCAATAAATGTAAAAGTTAAGTTATTGACATCAGCCCCATATTGAAATCATGATTATCCCTGTTCTTAGCTTATACCATGGAAATATTCCTTCTTCTAGACCCCAAAGTCCAGAAAAACCTCTGTAGGCCACTTTATATCTTCACAACATGGCATCAGTTTTAGATTACATTTCATTATTTACATTTTTTGTGATAATAAATTGTTACTGGTTACTGTATTAGAAATTCCATTCTGATGCATCTGTATAATGTATACTATGGTACTTATCAGCTGTAGCCATATTTAAGAGGAACACTACTGTGCAAAAGCTATTTTCACAGCCAGTAAGTATTATAGAAATCCATGTGCTGCCTCAGGAGAACATATGGAACCAAACTATGAACTTTGCTCTTCAAACTAGTTTTATATATATATATATATATATATATATATATATATATATATATATATATAT